>PVKA01012737.1:35534-57074 GCA_004027165.1 Ctenomys sociabilis
CCAGTAGCTATCAAAAATAAGAAGCACCCTTGGAAATAAAAATGAAATGTTTCTACATTTAAACTTTTTGAAAGCAGCATTGAGGAAATGCTCTGAAAAACAGAACAAAAAGACAAGACAGAAAGAACGTTTAAGAAAAAAAAAAATAAGAAATTAGAAATCTAATATAACTTTCCTCTTTCTCCTAATTGAAATGTTCTAGGAAAAAGGAGGAGAAAATAGAAGTCAAAGTACTGAAGAACTATTACAAAGAAACTTCCAAGGAGCAAATCAGATGAATCTCCAGACTGAAAAGTTTCCTGGGTTGGGTGTGGTGGAGCACATTTGGAATGCTAGCACTTGGTAGGTTGAGGCATAAAGTTTGCCTAGAGTTTGAGGTCAGCCTGGATTATATAGCAAAATCCTGTGCCAATTAATTAATGAATTAATTAATTCTTGGAATTCTCACCACATGACAATGAATAAAAGAAATTCAACGAGATGCATTATGGTTGTGGTGGTTGATTGTCAACTTGAATGGCAATGCCCAGCGTATGTTTTTCTGGGCCTGGAAGACCCAGCTTCAGGAGAACTGGTGTCAGAACAGTATACAGAAAGGAGAACAGGAGAGAAGGACTTGGGCAGATTTCCCTTGGAAGATCTTGTTGTGGCTCATCTTTGGAGGTGCTTTCTTGTGACTGGCTGCTTTCAGTGGTGTTTGTTCAAAAGAGCTTTAGCTGTTTTCCTCCTTCAGGGGAGCTTCAGTCCTGGCCTTCATCCTGGATGTGGGCTCTGGCTTCCACTGTAGATCCAGCAGCTTCCTGTCCTGGCTCAGGTCCCCCAGTCTTCGGACACAGACACTGCAGCTCCCAGCACTAGCCCTTGGGCCTTTCTGGCACAGTTCCTTCTGCTGTCTTGCATCAAAGATTCTTTGGCTTCCTGATAGGAATGTCCAAGGGACCTTGCTGGGCTTCTTGCCCTCATGTGGACCCTGCCAGTCTCCATCCAGTGCACCGAGGTTTCGTACTCTCCACATTTGACTCTAGTGAGCATTGGCTACGACGGTGATAACATTTCAAGCATTGCAAATACAGATTATTCCTAAAATAAGAATAAAATTTCATTTTAGCGACACTGGAACACAGCCCAGTGGACAATAAAAGCACATCTTAAGTATTTGGCAAAACATGCTTGCAGCTACAGTTCCACATCCTGCTCACCTTGAGCAACACATTTTTAGTTATACAAAGACTGAAAATTTTACATGCGTGAGCTTATTTCTTAGGAAAATACTAGAAGTCATCAACTTGCTAAATAAGATAGCAAAGGGAGAAAAAGCAAAATGAGAATCCAAGAAAAAGGCCAAAACAGCATAAAGAAGACAGAAAGAAACCCCAGAAGAGAGTGCGGCTGGGTTGGCAGACTGCTTCCCAGGTTAGAGGCAGGGAGATGAGCATCCAGGAAGGACTGGGCCGGGACATTATTGGGTGCTTTTGCCTGTGTGTCAGCAGGTGTGGGTGGGGTCAGATAATGTAGTGGGTGTGATCAAAAATATGGTGAATGCTTACATTTTTAAAAAAACATTACAGTAAAGGACAAACTGTCATTGAGCCTCTTAAATCCTCCTTGCTTCGGTACACATGGTCATCGATCTTATCACTTTCTGATACAGGTCTGCAAGTCCTCTCTTTTGAGTGTCTTCAGTAACCCCTGTCATGGCTGCCTCTACATCTTGAGTTGATTCAAGATGTTTGCTTCTTATTGGGTCATTTTGCCTCGGGAGAAGAGCCGTAATGCCAGCTCGGGTGACTACAGTGGGTGATGACATAGCATGCTGTTTTCCTTTGACAGAACTTGTTGTAAACAGTTTGAATGAAGACCATATTCTTGTAGTCATAAAGTGTAAACATTCAGGATTATTACTTTTATTTTTTTTTTAATTTTTAAAGAATACAAAATAGTAATAGAAAAAAGACCGCATGAGAAATGATACAAGATTCCACTAAACAAAGTATTAGGAATTCAGCAGTGGTTTGCTATATTACATGATTCTGTCTTCCAATTAGTCTTTCAGATGATCAGATATAAATGTGTAAGACTTGTTTAAAGAAAAACAAAACAATGACAAAGAAGTTACAAGAAATACAAAAGAGGAAAAAAAATCAGAGTGAAAAACATTTTTTAAAGCATTAATTGCTCCTTTCAAAAAACCAGCAGACCAGGGTTCAATCCCAGCACCACATGCCATGCTAGCCCCATACCTGGGGTGCACGGAGACGGTGACTGAGACTGGAAGTGGTGCTGTACGCCTGTAATCCTAGCGCTTCAGAGGCTGAATATAGGAGGATCACTACAAGTCTGATCTGTGTAGTAAGACCCTGTACTCAAACAAACTAAACCAAATCAAAACAAAACAAAGAACAAAAAGCCAGCAGAAATTTACAATATAATTATCCAAACTATTTTCCAGGATCATTTAATTTAACATATACACAGAAATAATTTTGAAGTGCAGGAATATGATGTAATGGTTGATACATTGTGTCAACTTGAGAGGTTTAGATGGTTAAGTGACTCAGCAGGGAGCCAGCCACCACCCTCACTTTGTAAGCATCCTCATCTGGTGCAAGAGGAGGAGGGCACAGGGCTGGTGGGAGTGCTGCACCCACCCGGGACGGGAGCCTGCTTACAGCACAAAGGAAGAAGAGCCTCACTCTCCTCCCTTTTGCTCTTGATGCTTTTGCTCTTTTCTGCCACCATGAGCTGTTGCCTCTCACCACGCCACCCTGCCCTGGAGCCAACTGATTATGGACTAAAACCTCCACAAACTGGGAACTAAATAAATCTTTCCTTTCTTAATTTGGGGTGTTGGGTATTTGATGTCAGCAGTGAGAGAAAAGTAACTAAGATGCATGGGAATGTATGTATGTGAGGAAGGGAAAGGATGCATTTCGCAGAATGCAAGTGACCAGTGTCTCAAACTGATACAGGAAGAAATAGAAGATGACTTATGTTATAAAACTATGGACCTATTTTAGAACAATTAAGAGTCAAAAGTTGTTGACACTGGAACCTGTGGGCTGTTTCCTACTATAGACCTTTCACTGCTGTTAGACTTTTCAACAATGTTTATGTACTGCTTTGATAAAAATCAAAGTTAATTAAAAAGTAAAGAGCATTGATAAATTGCTTTAAAAAGATATTGAGTAGTTCTACACAACTGATGATCAGTTCTGGTCTAGAAGGTAAAAGTCTAGACTAAGTTTTACAAAAAAAAAATCTAAAGCTGTTACTTGAGTATTCCATTATACTCTCTGAGTCTTTTAGGGAAAAAACTATGATACAATGATCTTTCTAAATTTGGAAATTCCTTAAAGCTGTTGACAGTATCCCTACAAATGTCAAAGATTCACTGAACTAAATACAAATGAACAAAGCAACTAAATTTCGAAAGGGTTTCTGGCATCAGGAACGATTTCTTCCTTGCTGAGATTTTTCTCCATAGAGCTTTCCTCTCAACCCTGTAAGTCTTTACAGTGATGGAGCTGGTGACGAAGGCTGGAGAGATTCGAAGAGGAGGTGCCGGAGTTCTAGAGCAAGGAGCTCCTGTGGTTGCTCAGTGAGTTGAGAAAGAATGGGTAGGAGACTTGGAAGTGGGTGTGACTCACCAGCGAAGACATCACTCTGCACAGCTTGACACCTCTGGTGGCTGTGGGACCCAAACCTGTGGCCTTGCTAAGTAGGCGCATCTTTATGATGATGGACTGGAAGGGCCAAACCCAAGCACACTCTTAACATGCCTTGGAAACTGCTGAGATTAATAACTTTCAAACTGTAAAAGCCCATGTTTTTTAAAAGAAAAAAATAAAAAAATTCAATCTCCTTGAACCAAGTTAAAGGTGAATGAATGTGTGTCACTTTTGAGAAATTTCTGACCTTTCTTGTTTTGAAAACAATGTCTCAGGGAGAGTTCTTTGTCAGCAGGAAGGCAGCAGGACACATTCATTTGGTCCTGGGGAAGTAAATACAAAGTGTGGTCATCTGCAGCATCCTCAGGCCACACTCAGCAGGACCTGGGTCTGTGGCTCTTGGTATGGATGGTGACTCGTGGCCCTTTTACCATCACACAAGCCTGAAAATTTCCCCCAGTGTTATAAAATGAGACAGAGCTGCTCAAAGGGAAGGCCGACAGCAGCTCCTTTTTGGAACATTTTCTTGTCTTGCCTGACTTCTGCAGAGCCTCCTCCTCCATCCCCACTCCCACCTGAGGACCACTCAAAGCAGCCCTATCAAATGGGGTCCAGCTCCCTGTGGGGTTTGGGGAAAAGGGCACTGAAGGAGCAACCTCTTGTGTTGGCAACACAGAGCAGGACACTTCATTCCCTGAGGGATCTCACCAGGGAGAAGAGATGTCAGGAGGGAATGACTTGGAGTTCCACAATTTTGTCTAGTTTGCTCATTTTTTCCCTTCTATTATTTACTTATTCATTTATTGTATTTGGTGCAGGGTCTCACTACGCAGCTTGGAGTTGTAGTGAGCCTCCTATTTTCAGCCTCCTCAGGGCTGGGATTGCAGGGGTGCATCACTGGGCTGCATCTCTGTAGATGGCTCATCACTCAAGAGCAGGGGTGAGGCTGGCACAGCATGTGGGGCTGTGGAACCTTTTTATTTATTTTCAAGAGAAAAGAAAAAAAATGCTGCAGCATTTCAAAGCACGATAATAGGAAATTAACAGTAGCTAATATATTGCACATTGATATCATCACAGTAGTAGCTCAGATTACAAGACATAGGCATCCAAAATTGATCAGACAATATTAAGCATAAGCTATTCCCTTCAATGAACTGAAGGAAATTAGTACTATAACTAACTTAACTATATGTGTGTGTGTGTATTTTTTTCTCTCTTTTCCCTTCTTTCTTGCTTCCATCCCAGTTGTTCTTTCCTTTTGGGCAATTTCTTTCACTTCCACAATATCTAGTGTCTATTTTGAACCTTATTTACTATTTCAGAATCTTATATTAAGGAAGCAATATTGTGTTTATACAAGTGGGTCTCACTCACATCACTTATGAGTATGGTCTACTAGTTGGACCCATTTACCTACCTCTAACAGCCTCAAGCATATCCCTTTTTATAGCTGAGCAGTATATTCTATTGTATAAAAATACCACATAGTTTTTACCCATTCCTCAGTTGATGGACATTTGGGTTGCTTCCAAGATATAGTTATTACAAGTTATGCTGCTATAAACATGGGTACACATACATTACCATGTACGATGTTTTTAATTCTTATGGAAAAAATACCCAGAAGAGGAATAGCTGGATTAAACGGGACTTCCAGTCCTAGTTTTTTGAGGAGTCTCCACACTGATTTCCACAGTGGTTGCACCAGTCTACATTCCCACTAGCAGTGAAGAAGGGTTCCTTTTTCCCCATATCCCTGCCAGCATTTGTTATTTGTTGAGTTCCAATTTTTGCAGGACTCTATGGGACACCTGCTCTTGGGCAGTGCTGCAGTGACACTCCAGCTGGAGCAGCAGCTGGGTGGTCTCCACATCCGGGGACCAGGGCCAAGGCCTCTGCATCTATTTCTCACTGTGACCTGGGCAGTCTCTGGCTATTGATTTAGCAGATGCCCAAACCACCAAAGGCTGTTGTGAAACTTCAACAACTGAAGGGCTCCAACAATTTAGCTCCTTCAGCAACTGGGCATCAGTAACAATGTCTGACCCATTCAGATTGTTAGGAAGGTTAAATGAGTGTTAAGTTGGTGCCAGATATTAGAAGAACCTACATTGTTGACTGTTAGCAGCTGCTGTCAGCAGCGATCATGGTAGTATCTGAAGGTGCAGAAAAAGTGTAAGAAGGGACTTCATAGTTGACCAAGGAAAGCAGCTGGGTGCCTAGAGTGCTCTGTGTTATCTGCTGAAACTCAACATCATGGGTGTGAATGACGATTTCCCCTGGAGACGAGGCATTGTGCATAGGGCCCTGCACATAGATCCAGAAGTGACATGGCCCAGCAGAGGTTAGGTCCAAGCTACAGAACCATTGCATGTAGGAAAAGGAAACTCATTCACTTGTTTAATCATGAAGACTTTGAGGCTCTAGATCAAGGCTGTCTCTCAGCTTTGCCATTCCAAAGGTCATGCCACTTATGGGAATTCCTAAGAAAGCCTCTATTATACTAGTGTATAATTTGGAAAAACTCTGCCCAGTAAATATTACATGCTAACAGGGACCCATACCCATTTTGTTATTATTTATTTGTTTATTTGGTGCCAGGTCCAGCTACACAGCTCGGACTCATAGTGATCCTCCTGTCTCAGTCTTCCCAGCACTAGGACTACAAGAGTGTGCACCACTACTTCCAGTCTTGTGGCCAGCACTACATGCCTAGAGCTCTGGGGCTGTCTGGCATGTAGTACTGGGGATCGAACCTTGGTCCTTGCAGTTGCCAGGCAGACACTTAGACCACTGAGCTATTTCCCCATCCCTCTATACTCATTTCTGAGAAACACAAACCAGGGGACAAGCATAGTAAGAGTGAGGCTGGGCCAGAGTGCTGGGAAGTAGAGAGTGAGCAGTGGACCCTTTCCTTTCATAGGATGCCCTAGGCATGGGGAAGCCAGCGTGTGCTTGGCAAGCTTCCTCTGCAGTGGAGGATGATGCAGGATAACCCTCCAGGAAAGGCTAAAAGGGCGAGACAAAGCTATTGAAAGCAGTCACAGCACAAGCTGGAGCCTGGAGAGGTGGAGGGATGCCAGTGAGCAATGCAGCAATGTGCATCTTGGGAAGAGAGTTTGACCCAGAAACTCTCATGTATGACTGAAGAGACTGGCTACTTACAGCTGGTGCACTGCTCCTTGCTGCACCGCAGCTTAGCATTTATTCATTCAACACTCGTTTGCCAAGCAAAGTTCTAAGTGTTGATTGAAGATATGATGGTAACATTGTTGTTTTTTGCCTTTAAAAGTTTTCTTTTTAATTTTTCATTAATATTTCATGATGTTTGCATCATGTGATGATAACTTTTTTAAATGTAGCAACAGCTCATGGACTTTAGAGCCCAGAACACAGCATATGAGCAAAGAAATAGGAAATAGGTGGTTGGCTGCGTAAAGTCGATGGAGAGATGGGCTTGCTAGTGGACAGGTATGTGCAGAGGTGGTGGCAGTGAGCTTGGAGCTACAGGAAGAGGGCATTCACTGCAGGCAAAGGAAGTAATGTGTAGGAAAGTCTTGGGCACATCCAATAAGGCTGAAGGGCTGGATGGACCAAGGGACATGGTGATCAGGACAGAGATAGCAAAAGGAAGATGAAGATGACCAAGCCAGAGGAAGCAGAGCTCAGAGGGCTTTGACGGCAGGAATGTGTGACTTGGCTCTGAGATGAGAAGTCTCACTTTCCACTTATGGTTTGTTTGTTTTGCAGTGCTGGGATCGAACCCTGGACCTTGTGCTTGCCAGGCAGGCACTTATGCTGCTGAGCTTTCTCCTCAGCCCTCATATATGTTTTAATATATTGTTTCCTCCAAGATGGAAGAAGTCAGTAGAATGATCCCTAAATCCTTCCAAAAGAAGTCCTCAGTGCTGAGAAATTGAGAATGAGGAGGAAGTTGTGTTTGCATTCCTTCAGCTTTAAAGTCATGCTAACTCCTCAGGACAGAACCTGCTTTATACAGGGGACAATGGCCCTCAAGTCCCTGTCTGCAGTGAAGGGGGTCGCAAAGTGAAAATTGTGACATGGAAGATTCAAGCTAAACAGCTCCACTTGAGGAAGGCTAAGGAAACCAGTGAGAAACAATGAATAGTGAAATTAATTGTGCTAGAAAAAGGAGGCAGAGCTCAGGAGTTGGCCCTGAAAAACCCACCGTAGGATTCCAGAAGAGATCCTCAGGGTAGATAATTGTGTGTCGGTATTAGGTGCCTGAAATACATCAGTGGCAGTTCTTGATTACAGAAGAAACAACCTCAGAGTTCATGAAAACCCTGTGTAGCACAGGGTCTTGTTACACAGCTCAGACTTACAATCCTCCTGTCTCAGTCTCCCCAGCACTGTGATTACAGGCACTCACCACCACCATGCCTGGTTTCGGTAGCCAACTCAGCACAGGGCCAGCATGGCATGCAGTACTGGGAATCAAACTCAGGTGCTTGCTTGCAAGGCAGGCGCTTACACTGCTGAGCTCTATCCCCAGCCCTATGTAGTGATTTTATAAAGAAAATAAATTAGCTTTGCTTCTTAAAATGAGAGAGTCCAGAGAACGGTCAATCCTGTGTAACAATTATGAGAAGCCCGACACAGGGGGTCTTCAGAGATTTCTTTCTCAGTATGCTACCTGCTGTAGTAGGTATGCTCTGTCGGGATTGTTAGATTGTTGATATAAAACAACTTCATTTTTCACTCCCAGAATTCTCTCTATGATGACTTTGATGTGGAGGAACCAGGAAAGGATTATAATACATTTGGTCTTGGGATCTCCAGGCCATGACTATGTGCCATCCCAGGGACGGCCACTTCTATTGTCCTTGTTTGTTTGTTTGTTTGTTTTTTGTATTTTTAGGGAAGGGTCTATAGGGTGTTCAGGGTCTCATTACTAGATCACACTTGTAGTGATCTGCATGTTTACAGACTCCCAAGAGCTGGGATTACAGGCACCCCCCACCATGCCCAGTGTCAGTCACTATCTCAGCACGCGCTGGGGGCGGGGCTGGCATGTCAGGCCCCGGGATCAAACCCTGGTCCCTGAGCCTGCTTGCAGGTGCTTTCATTAGCTGAGCTATTGGGCTGACCCTCTATTGTCTTTGTTCTTAACATGATCAAGGGGCACTGAGTTTGGGCAGCAATCTCTGGAAACAGAATCTGATGCTGTGGTCTTGGCACTGAGGACTTCCTTATTTTTTTGTTAGGCTTGGATGTACTTATCATTTCTCACTCATAAAATAAGAGAAAATACCAAGGTACTTGGGAAGAATTAGTATAAATACACATTGTGTTAACTGTCTGAGACTGTGACCAAACACCTGAGAAAATCGACTTCAAGGAGGAAAGATTTAATTGGGTTTGTGGCTTCAGAGGTTTCACTATGTCTGTGGTGGGACAGAATGTCAAATTTGGCAATGTGGGTGGAGTGAAACTACTTATTTATGTAGAGAGAGAATGAGAGAGAGAGAGCTAGAGAGAGAGAGGGAGAGAGAGATGGAGAGAGATAGAGTGACTGTGGGATCCCAATACTCCCTTCCATGGATCCTGACATAAACTATAACATACGCATACACAAAGTAGAACAGGATATGGCATTTCACAGTGTTATTTGTGTTATTAGTGACACTGGCTCATGGTTTTCTTGCTTTTCCTTTTTTCTCCCTTTCTTACCTTCTCCTTCCTCCCAAGATTCTTTTCTTGTTTCTCTTCTTCCCTATCATTCTGATCCTTACTCATCACCATTCCATTGTGATGCTGACAGCGCTATATTCCAGGAGCAGGCTTTTGACCCTTATGCTTTCAGCAAACAACATGGTGTGGTGGGGGACAAGGCCCTGGCAGGTCAGGACCAGCGCTGTGGGAGGCTGAACTCTACAGAGGCTGGATGGACTCCTCTCTGCTCCTCAGTCAGGAATTCAGGAATCAGATGGGCAGAAAGAGGGAATGTCTTGTGGGAGGAGAAAGAAGGGTAAGATGGGAAGAGTAGGAGATGAAGAACCCTCACAGGAGATCCTCAGGGTGGCACACACATAGGACAAAGAACATAAAATCACTTCCTGCAACCCTTTGCTATGCTCAGATGAGGAGAGTTCATCCTGATACAACCTCCACTCTGGCTGATGGCATGAATGCAGGTGTGTGCTCTGGGAAGGCCTGCTCTTGTTTGAATGGGGTCCGGACAGGTCACAGAAAGCTTAGGAAGGTGGAAAAGTTGGGCAGAAGAGGAGACCAAGGGGAAGAGGAGAGCCTCTAAGGAAGCAGGGCAGGCAGGGACATAATATCAGCAGATGAACTATATCAGAATCAAATTTTTTAAACACCACAGGGAACCCTAGGAAAAGCAGCCCTTTTGAGGAGCAGCCACCTCATGTTCCCCACAACATATTGGCATGTGTCTTCTGGACACATGCTTACCGTGTACCAGGAGGCACCCAGAGGAGTGGAATCCTTAATTTTTGCTTTTCAGATGACACTGGGGATACTCCATGGAGTTTCCATCTGCCACGCAGCAAATGGATGGTGGACCTTAGGACTGGACCTATGGCAGGGGGGTGGGGGTGTGAGGAGTGTACCGCCACATGGGGAGTCAGGGCCAGATCATCCCCCTGAGCTCAGAACAGGGTGGGTACCTCCACCATAGTTCCTAGAGCCCATGCCCTGTGATTTGATCCACAAGAGAATCAGTTTCAATTCTGTCCTTCGAACTACAAGAATGTGGGAAAATTGCTTATCTCCACAAGGACTGAGCTTCCTAGTTTGCAACTGGGGATAGAAGAGTGATTTTGGGTCAAGTTAGTATTGTTAAATGGTGTCCCCTGGAGCCAATCAAGGACAAAGGGAGAAGGGGCCAGGGAAGGGAGGAATGGTATGTTTCAGCCTTACCACCCCCACTCCCTGCTTCCTCCCTCCGGGATGCTCTTCTCTGTAGGGGACTTATGTGTTGGCACTATAGGGCAGTGAGGTCTGAACAGACGACATCAAGCTCAGGTCAGGAGCCACGTTGGCCAACTGTGCACTCTCTCTCTCTTGCCTCTGTCTTGCACTTCCTGTTGGGCAGTCCTGAGGTGACAGGAGAGCATCTTGTACTGAAGACAGGATGGAAAAAGCTTCCAACTGAAATCAACTTGTGAAAGGAATGTGCAAGGACATTGGGGTTTGGGGAAAGGGACTTTTTGCTTAGAAAGTGACAGTGGACAATTTCATGTTTTTTCTTGCCTCCCAGAAGGGGTGCTTTCTTCCTGCCTTCTTTATAGTGATAGTTCTCAGCAACAGAACTGAGCCTCCTGCCTCACATCATAAAGAATCCAATTTGAATCATCTATTTCCTAATAAGAATCTCTTATGCAGGGGCCAGGGAGATGGCTCAGTGGAATAAGCGCTTCCCTGGCAAGTGCAAGGGCCTGAGTTCAATCCCTGGTTACACAAAATGGTCTGTAATTTAATTTAAAATACATCTCCAGAGATGCTATGACACAAATGCTCACTGCTAGCTGCCCTCGCTCATGCACATACTGCAGAAGAAGGCTCACAGCATTCCACCAGAAGGCTGAACTGTTCAAGTGGCTACTCCAAGCAGCCAGCTATCTTTATCTTCTGCCGACACTCAGATTTCAGCATGTTTTCATAAATAGGTTTCCACAGATGCAACTGTTAGCATTCATGATGTCTTAGTTACTTCTCTCTTATTGCTGAGGCAAAATACCCAGCACCCAAAGTTAAAGGGAGAAAAGCTTTATTTGGCTCACCCTTGAGAGATGTTTCAGGCCACCAGTGGCTGGCTCCAAAGCAGGGTGCTTGACAGAGAGGTGTCACAGAGGAGAAGCAGTTCACGGAAGGCGGAAGGCGGCAGGAGCGTACAAGCGAGGGAGATAACAAGCCTCTTTCTCCTCTTTATATCAGGTCTGGGCTCCTGGGATCAGAGAAGTGCCAAACCAGTTGGTGGACTGATTTAGTAACCACCCACTCTTAATTCCAGCACCATATACTCTGGAATGAGCCACCTCTGAAAGAGCCCCACCTGTGCCCCATGAGGCTTTGTGGGGACATCTAGCTGCAATCCGTAACACACAATATGCAGATTAGCCATAAATATCATAAATCTTATAGAATCACTTCTGCACTTGCTTAAAGCATGATCCAGGGAACCCAGCAGTCACCTGAAGCTGGGAAAATGAAATCTAGTCACTGTGCCACCTGATTCAGAAAATGTTTTTAAATCTAGCAATTAGTTCTGATTGCCTGATTCATTCTTTTAAGATTAACAGTACCTCTGAAGAATACTGTCACTTTTGGCTCGTGCAAATGCATGGTCCTGGGTAAAATGGCAAATGTTTGGATTTCATCCAGTCTATAGAAAAATTCTATGACTACTTTATCCCTTTGTTGATAAATTCTCATCTTAGGGGCAAACTTTGGCTCCTAGAACTTGGGGCAGAATTGTGGGGATAAAAATTTACACATTCACTCACAGGATGGATCACACAGCTGGCAACATGAGTGTCACCTAGAGGGTTGTTAGTGACACAGGATAAGGTTACTCTAGCCCTTCTAGTCAACATCTGCATCTTGATGAAATCCTAGGTCATTCATAGCCACATTGATATTTGCAGAGTTCTGCTACAGACTTCCATCTACCTTCAACTTTAGATAGTTACTGATTATAGGAAATGGTGAAACAGGAGATTGGCTTTGGGCTTTGGACCTGAGAATTTCTAGGTCCTTATGCTTGGAGCTCAGAGGGAAAGGAAAGGATATGAGACCCAGGCAATAAGGTTCACCACGGGCTGCCAACTCAGAACCAGCACAGACAAGACCAGTTAGGGAAGTGGAGTAGAATAATTGAAACTACTACACACTGGAGAGTTTGGGCCTCTTTAAAAACAGCCACCATTTCTTAGCTCCAGTCTAGAGGAGCACAGAGAGAACAAGCCATGATTTCAGAACTTCTCACTCTCTTTTTCCCCCAGAAACTCAGAATGTACATTTTCATGGAAATTTTTCTGATTTTTATTCAGTGAGGACCAGTAGACTAAGTCTAATTCAATCAGCTAATAACAGCTGAGCTAACTCAGTCACCAACTCCTCCAAAAGGCCCTACCGCAAGAGACTTGTCCCTGTATTTCTATTTATGTGCTCCAATCATGGGTTATTATTAGGGAACATATAATTTACCAAATCCATTACAATAATAATGATGTACTTAGGAGACCTGAGCCATGGGCTCTTCAGATGCAGTGTAGCTTCAGTTAGAAACGGTAGCCTTGAGAGGCTGGGAATCTGCTGCCTGCCAACAGGGTCTCCATCTTTCTGATGGAGAACCCAAGGGCTTGGACACTGCAGTCCATGTCATCAGATACTGCTCTCAGAGCAGGCAGCTGCTCTAGGCCTTGTACTGGGAGATGCACTGCCCAGTTCAGAACTGGCATTTGATACGTAGAGCTTTTTATTCCCCAGGAGACAGGGTGTCATGGTGAGTGAGTCCTGGTGGAGAGTGAAAGGGAAGGAAAGGCTGAGAGCTGCTTCCCAAATGCTATACCTAGACATGAGGTATAGCAAGCTTTTCTGAAGACCATTAGCCCTGCTTCTCCTTGGAGTGTGTCTTCAAAATGCAGAATCTGAAGACTCACTACAAATCTTCAAAATAAAAATTCTGAGCATGAGGTTATAAAAGTGCATCACCAACAGACACCTCAGTGGACTCTCATTGCAGTATCACTATAGTACGTCAGGGTTAGGATGTTGGGTGGTAGCTAATCATTCTCCACTCCTACCAGTGGTAGAATGAAAAGAAATGAACTTCATCAGATGTAAGAAGAACCAGAGCGTGTTAGAAGAGACAATTAGACTGGGATACTTCTGTGATGGGAGGAAGCCAGAGAACCAGTTTTCTTGGTTTAGATGAGATCTGTTGGATACCAGTTCTCCAGGGAAAGTACTCTGGGTGTATTAGTCTCCTAGTTCAGGGATGTAAATACTCCCACCATGCCCAATTTGTTGATATCAGCAGGACATCTCTAAATGGGAAGTTGGGAAAAGACAATGAGAATGGGCCTCTCCAAGCTTGGCTGCCGGCATTGGCTAATCACAGAGGAACTCTCGCAAAGCCAACCCAGGTGGAAGTGTTGGGCAAAAAAACAATGACAATGCTATGTGAATGGACATATTTTTAAGAAACCAAGCAGAAATTTATACCAAATTTTGGAGTCATAATCTAGATAGGTTGGACAAGGTAGGAAACCATTTTATCTAAATGAAGAGAGCTTACAGACCTTTGATGGGGCCTTTTCAAATTTAATGTCTGTATCAATTCCCTGTGGATCTTGTTAAAATTCAGCTTCTGGTTCTGTGTGCTCCAGGGCACAGCTTGACATTTGCTGTTCCTAATAAGCTCCCTGTTAAGGCAAATGATGCAGGGACATGGACCATGCTCTGAGAACCTTGGTCTAGACTCAGTGTAAATTGGTTTACTTTGCCTGTCTTCCTTGGACCCTAATGAAAGGCACAAGTAACTTACTATTCCAAGGAATTAAATGGTAGTAGCCTAACTGGTACTAGAAGAAATGGAAATGGAAAGAATTGCAAACTCCAGGAAAACTGTCCTATCATTTGGCCAATCAAGTCCACACTGTTCTTCTGGAAGGATGGAAGGACTAAAATAGAGCAAAGCCTCGCTTTGGTCAGAGATCAATGTCAAAGGTATATTCCTGCCTTTAATGGGTGACTGTGACTGGAGATCCTTAACTAAAGCTGACCGAGAGTCCATTTTGTTTGAGATAATTACAGACATAATGAATCAATTGCTCATCACAGACATGGTAAGATGATCGCTCACAAAAACCTCATAGACCTTGAGAGGACCAAAGACGTCCACTGACATTAGGCCCCCAGCTTGATATCAACTTTTAAAAATACACTACTTAAAGTTTCTAAATAATTGTTGAAGTGCTAGGACTGACTCCTGAGAATGAAGAAAGCCACCCTTGCTAACAAAACTAAATCTTTCCTCATTGTCTCAACTGGAGTAGAGGGTTTTAAGCATCTGTAGGTCTGGTCAAACATTGTGCTAGGTACCTCGTCTGCTTTTTCTCCACATCCTCCACTAGCAGTGCAGAGTGGCAGTCTGGTCTTCACGCTCAAGTCAGACCTGAAGGTTCCTGGGGTGATATGATGTGTCCGAAGTCAAGGTGCAGGTAATGGAAGGAATAGTGTCTGTCTTTGGTGCTTCTTTCCAAGGTAACTTTTAGAGCAAGGATCAGATTTTTTTCTTTTCATTTCAAAACTATATATCCAGGAGAGAGAGAGAGACAGAGAGAGAGAAAGAGAGAGAGAGAGAGAGAGAGAGAGAGAGAGAGAGAGAAATAGAGAGAGAGAGACTTTTTAAATATATAAAAAGTCTATTTGCAATGTTTTATTTCTTGATGCCCTTATGGCCTGTGTAAGGGAAAATAACTTTCAACACACATTATTTATATATTTATATGATAATGCTAGTTGATATGTTGTAAACACTTTCTTTCCAGAACATTCTGGAAAATATCTGAAAAGAAAAGGTACTTATCCACCAATAGTAATAGAAACGGCATTCGTGAGGAAAGACAGTGATGACACTCCCAAAGCTACTTTATAATTATCAAGGATGTTTTTCTATATTGATAAAAACTGTGCATGTTGCACAGGAAAGTGGAATGATAATACATCTGTATCAGTCAGGAAGAAACCAACAAACACAGCAGAGTGGAAGAGTGCCAGGGAGATAGCTCAGCAGCACAATGCCTGCCTGGCAAGTGCAAGGTTCTGAATTCGATTCCCAGTAGAAAGAAGAAAAAGAAAAAAAGAAAGAAAGTTCTTGAACAGAACTGGAGGGCACCATCAGCTTGACAAATGCCTTCGCTCACCAGCATGGCTGCTCAAGTCCGGTACGAGACCCTTCTCAGTTCTTGTGCTCATTAATTGTGAGTTCTCATCTTGAATTGAGCAGAAACCACCTAGCAGATTAGAAAAGTCCTGGGGAGGCCTGTGGTTCCTGGACAGGTAGCAGGGTAGTCCCACCCTGATGTGTGTGGCAACAACCAATAGGCTTATACCTCAGACAGAATAACATGGAAGAGAAGATGGCATTGTCCCTGTGTCCTCTTCACAGGAGCTTGGTCCTCCCCACTGCCTTGGACATATCCATTAGTCCATGCAGGGTTCCAGAATAGACTCTAACTGTCCAGTGCAGGTCTTAAAGCTTTTTCATGTAGACTCACACTGGGCTCTGCATTAAGCTCCATGCCTGCACCCCTCCCTTGGGTGCTCTGGCCTATTTTCCTTCTTCCACCTTTGCTTCTACAGGTAGCTGCTGCACAAGGACTTGGCAAATCCCTCATCCCATTGTCTGTGCACCGAAGTCTGTTCCCACAGTGAGTGGGACCCAGATCTTCACGATCTTCAGCCTCAGAAAGTTTGGGGCCAGCCCAGCAAAGCCTGCATGCTTTTCTGTTTCTGGTTCTCTAGAGCACTCAAATTTAAGACTTCCAGGAAGAGGAGTCAGACCCCAGACTCTGAAGATAGCATCCCCTTCCCAGCCACTGGCAGTCTCCCTGGCTCCTCCTATCTCTGGGGTATCACTGCTCTTCTCCAGACTTAGACCTGGCAGGGAAGGATGTCTTCATTGCCTTCTCAAGACAGGGGCCAGAACATGCATGCATCTCTGCTCAACTCTCACCTCAGTGGGGGGAGCAGACCCTGTGGGTTCAACCCACCTACCATACTCTCTCCTCCTTCCCCCTCTCTTCTTCTTGGTCAAGTGGAAGCACCTATTTGTCCAACACCACTTACAGAATGAAGTTGTTGTTATGGTTTAGATCTAATAAGCCAAAATTAGTCTCTCCTTCTGCAGGAGGTGAGTGTTGGCTATTTATTTCCAGCAATGAGAAAGTGACTAAAACAGTAGTCATATAATGAATTTCTGCCAAGTTAGGTTAAAAGAGAAGTCCACTGGGGACTCCAGGGTAACATTTTCCTTCTTGATGAAAAGGGATGCTGCGGCAAGAGAACTCCTTTATCTTCTATATTTTGGCCATGATTTCAGTGAATAAATAAGCAATGTCTGGAGCCATGCAGCCATCATGCAGCCATGAGACCAGAAGTGTGGAAGGAAGGATGAAGCCAGGGTCCTGGGGTCTGTTGGCCTATGGCCAAGCATTGCTTGGGGTCTAGATTTCGAGACTCTTCTTACAGGAGAAAGAGTGCAGTGATTTTACAGAAAGTCACTGACAGGCACTGTTACCTACAGTTTAAGGCACTGTAACTCAGTTCCATGTTGTGTGATCTCTCCGTGCCTAAATTATGTTGTCTATAAAAGGAAGTTGATGCTGCCTTGGAGAGTTGGGGGCAACTGATCCTCTGGCATGACACCGAGTGAAGGCACCTGTGTATTTTAGTTAATTACAAGAAAAACTGGGAGTATCAAGCAATGCTGCCTTCTGTTGGATATCAAAATAATCACAGCTATTTTTTTGCTTTTTTTTTTTTTTTTTGAGACAGGGTCTTGCTCTACATTGTTCAGGCTGGCCTTGAACTTTATGCATCCCAGGCTGGTCTTCACCTCATGGAAATTCTCCTGCCTCAGCCACCCGAGTGCTGAGGCACACAGGTGTGTGTCACGATACGTAGCTTGTCTCAGCAGTTTGATGCTCCTTCTGACACTGGGTGAACAGTCAGCTGTGTTGTAGGCTGTGCATGACGGTGTCCGTGGACGAGCCTCACTGGGTCTGTCTGCCAAGGCTGCAGTAACCCTTGCTCTGCACTTTTCTGGCTGTTTTCCAAGTCTGTAGGAGCTTCAGGTCACATCCTCGGGCAGGGCGCTCTCTGCTCTCCTGTGAAAACATTGTGTGGCCCATGCTTCTCCCACATGGAGGAAACAAGCCGGCTTGGAAAGCTGTCTTGACTTCGTTTCCCTCCCTTTGTCCCTGCTGAAGTGGTGGCTCTCACAGACTCTCGGGGAGTTGTTGAAATCGGCTTTATTTTTCTGCCGCTTCGAAAGCAATCAACATGTCTATGAAAATCATCTTCCATTGTGAGGACAACAATGGCCCTTGCAGTCGCCTCACAGTCTCTGAGTGGAATTCAAAAGGCATCCGTCTCTGCCCGTTCCAGAGCGGTGGAAAGAGTGCATGGCAGAGCTGCTCAGTGCTGTGCAAAGTACCCCTGCCCCTCCCCTCCCGACAGCAGTGAGCTCCAAGGGGTCCCTCCTCCTGGGAAAGCATCAAGGAGGCAGGACTGACAGCTTGTAATTTCCTCTCATCTGGGTTCTTGCAATGTACCACACTTCAAGAAGTGGAGTTTTGGCTCTTCAGTAAAAGTTGTGGAGGCCACTTTTGCATTAGCTTGAGCTGAAGTAGACATGACGCTGGGGACAGCAGCCGGTGCACATATCCCCACCGGCCAGCTGGAGGGAGGGCAGGGACTGTGGCCTCCCAGGAAACTCAGAACCCCGCATCACCTATCAGCTTTTTGCAATTGGGTTAGCTTCTGGAGACAGAGTCAATGCTTTCTTTCCAGAACATTCCAGAAAATATCTGGAAAGAGAAGGTGCTCATCCAACAACAGTAACAGAAACAGCATTTGTGAGGAAAGACAGTGATGACAGTGACCTGGACTTGAGTCTGTCTTCTGTCGCTGACTAGTTACATGTCTGAAAGGCAAGAAATTTAATCCTGATCTCTTCACATGCAAAATGAGGATCCTAATGACACCTACCTCAGGTTGAGGGGAAGCAGTGGGTATAAGCCACATGGCATGGAAGTCAATCAACATATGTTGTTTTCTTAAATACTGCATCGTGTCCTTGAAGGTCACTTACTACTCACTCAATAAATATTTATCGAGTGCCTATTGTGTGCCAGGATTTGTCCTAGTCCAGGAAATGGTCTCTTCTTGGTCCTGTTCAAAGTGCCTCACCCACCCTGAAGGATACGCTGATCTGCACCCTGCAGCTGTGGGCCTTGACCCTGCCTCCACGGAAGCCCCGCCCTTGCTCAGCGAGGCTTTCGGCCTCTCCCACGGTGAGAGCCTTGCAATCTTCCGAGTTCTCCAGCCCAGTTTACTGAATGGAGTCATCGGAGGAGGAGCTCGAGGGAGCTCCCAGTGAGCGCCCCAGGCAGCCAAGGGTTGTCCTGATTTGCCAAGTGGGTGGGGTCTCCACAGGCTGAAATGGCCTGAAAATTTGCCTCCTGGTGGCTTCCTGGCAAGTATCTAACTAGAGACAGGGAAAACAAAAGAAAGCAAGAAGCTCAAGTGATTTCTACGCCAAGCAGGAAGAAAGATCTTGTTAACTCCGTTTTCAGACAGCCCCTTCTTTTTCTTTCCTGTGACCTCATCAGAAAGTCCTTCCCAGGCCTGCCGAGGGGAAAATGGGACAGAAGGTTTAAAATTCTCCTCTGGGACAAGAGCTGGGTAGGAAGCCAGCAACATGCGTCTCTGCATGCTATTCTGGGAAGCCAGTGACGCTGGCCATTGGCAATGCTAGAAAGGAAGATGATATTGTTGAGGGAGGGTGCAGAGTGCTTACCGAGCAGTACTTGTCCTGCAGCAGTGCTGACTCTAAAAACATATCACATCTCCTTTTGGGGGGCAAGGGAGCTAGGATTTAGCCAATTGCTAGGAGCAGCTCCAGTGCTAAATGGTCTAAATTTTCCAGAGGCATTGAGATTTTAATGCCACACACATCTGTGTATTTTGTAACATGGTTTTCACGCCTATAGTCTGTGTAGTTTTAAGGATGGGCATTCTAGAACCAGTGTGATGACGATTTGAATCCATTTGAGCCACTTCCTCTCTGCATGGCTTGCACAGGTGACTTGCCCTCTCTCAGCTTTCATCCCCTATTTCAGTATGTATGTGTTGCAATTTTCCAGAGGAAATAATATAATACTGGACATCTGAGGATACGAGCTCCTCAGATGGCTCCATTCAGGAAGCTGAGCTTGAGGACTCAGCAGACTGCAAGACTCTCACAGGCTGGAATTATAAGATTATAACATTCACCTAAAGGGAAGCAGGAAATCTGTGCACACACTAAAGACCTGAAGAATCCAGCTGAGGACCTGGATCCCACAGCAATGTCCTGTACAAGTCCAGCTGAAGACCTAGAGCTCATAGCAGGACTCTGCACGAGTCTAGCTGGAGACCCAGAGCCCATGATGAAGTCTCATGCAGGCCTGTTTCATGGATCTGTGCTGGGAAGATCCAAAGGTCAGTGGTGAAAGCTAGAAAGTTGTGCCAGCAGGATGAAGGGTCTGTGCCAGCAGGCTGAGGGAGCTGAGCTGGAGCAGGAAGCAAGGCTGCAGGTGAGGTGCTCCCCCAAACAGCAATAGTAAGGTCCCAAGCATCTCCAAGGATGAGGACAGCTGAGTTCCCATCAGGAAAGCCAGCGTGACAAGCTTCTCCAGGAGGCTGAGCAGTGCACTATTTCCCCCTTCAAGTCAGGAAGTCAGGGCTCACAGTAAGGACCAGAGCTCCCATAAAGCGAACCACAGCCATCCTCAGCAGCAGCAAGGTCCTGGCTCCTTTCCACAGGGAGAGCAGCCCAGTTCATCAGGAAGACCAGCATGACGAGGTCCTCAGGAGAACACAAGCCTAAGAGAACTAGCAGCTCTCTAACAGCTTCTCCTCTTCCCCAGTTCTGCCTCTGATGCTACCAGCAACAACCCTCAGGCAGGTCTCCACACTCAGCACCATGCTGGTTCAGTGTAGCCGGGAGTCACATGTTGATCACCAGCTGGCATCTAGCACAGTATGTCAGATGTGACTGTACCCACTGTTTCTTCGTGGTAAAATCTTAAGATATGAGTTGGAACTTCTCATGATGTTGTGGTATAGAAGCTTACTCTAAAGTTTTGGTTTACCTTTTCATTTTATGGATGCCGAAGTATTCATTAATATACCAATTATTTTGACTTCAACTGTACTGTCTTAATGGGGTGTTAGAGCCCTGTAAGCTCAGTACTCCAGGAGGCTGAGGTAGGAGACTCATGAGTTCAAGGTCAAACTGAACAATTTAGGAACTCAGTGAGACCCTGTAGCTCTGCATAAAGTCCTGGGCTGGATCCTAGAGGGGGGTGGGGAGGAGCGTCAGCACCTGTCTGACAAGTGCTGCCCTAAGTCCAGGACCAAGAGGCAGCTGGGAGGAGGGAGGGCATCTATTAGCATCACTTTCTTTACTTGGATGAGGATAAAGATATTTAAACTCATCTGTGTTTCTCTCTCTCCCCCTCAAACAGCCCTTCCCCCAGCTGCCAGCAGCCAGCAGCCCCACCTTCCCCACCTCTCTCAAAGGCCAGGGCCCTTTGTCTGCTTGCAGAGCCCTGGCTGGGGTTGCTCTGTGAGTGCAGACCCCAGCTGCTCCTGCTGTCAGTCTCCACTTCCCGCCTGTCGCCTGTCGGTGGGAATGGCATCCTAGACAAGGCCTGCAGGCCACCACTCTGGGAGGCTGAGGCAGGAGAGACAGGAGGTCCGTCCAGCCAGAGCAAGGAGGTGCCTTGGTGAGACTGTCTCCACAAGAAACAAAAAAACGGGTGGTGGGTGTAGGTCCTGGTGGAGGCCCTGTGTTCAATCCCAGTACCAGAAAAACCAACACTAGTTTTGATTTTTTTAAAAAAAAAATATAGCTGCTTGAAGCATCCTACCAAATGAAAAGATTATCTTTGAATCTGTGGGAATTTATAAACTGAAATGAGTTTTGATTCAAGGACACTTAAAGACTACTAATTGAACAGTCCTGATGGTCAAGACACTGGTAGGTCTTAAGTGTGGGGCACTTCTACATATTATGCTTTCCTCGTAGCTATTTAAAAGCAAAAGC
>PVKA01012738.1:0-56992 GCA_004027165.1 Ctenomys sociabilis
AAAAAAAAAAAAAAAAAAAAAAAAGGAAAACCATATTAATATGCTGACTATAAAAGGCTCAAGTCAACAACTTCTGACATTGCCAGTTCTATGGAAAACCCACTACTATTATGGACTACTGGACTATATTGGAATATTTTGCTGAATTCATGCACCTACTGTATTTAAATGACAATGGAAGGCCCTTCTCTGACAAAACTAAACAAGAAAAAAGATACAAATGAATGGCCATTTTGTATCTGTATATTCAAAATAGTTAAGATAGGGGTGGGGGAGATGGCTCAGTAGAATAAGCACTTCCCTGGCAAGTGCAAGGGTCTGAGTTCAATCTCTGGTTCTGTCAAAAAAAGTTAAGATAGATATATGGCTACTTTCTCTTAATTCAATGAATAGAAAGATCTGTACTAATAGTGTTTGTAGACAGGGTATCATGTCTACATCTCATACCATGAGTAACCACTAAAAAGACAACAATATGCAATGTATTAATTATTGAGACTGTCCCACTAGTCGGTTTTGAAACGGTCTCATTGCTACTTGTTTCTCAATAAAATTGTTTAAAAAATTGAATTATTTCTTCTATCACTTGCAATAGTAAAAATGGGCTGCGTTTAATGGCATAGCATGAAAACATACCTACCTATGAGCAGTGTCAGCCTGATTACTCAAAGCCTGGTCTTTGGAAAAGGAACATTAGCATCTGTTCAGAACTTCTTAGAGATGCAGAATCTCAGGGCTTTTCTCACATTTGCAGGATCAAAATATTTAATACACTTTAACAAGAGCCCTGGGTGATGAATACATATAGCAAAACTTGAGAAGTGCTATGACTGGGTATAATATAAATTATATTATACCCAGGACAGGACGCTTGTCGTCACTGTGACACTGTTAAAGTAGTTGAATCTTTAAGAGGTGTGGCCCAGTACAATGTGGTTAGGAGAGGTGGTTAGGCTGCTGCCCCTTGCAAGGTGTTAATGTAGTTTTCTTAGGATCCTGATTAGTTCCCACAGAAGCAGGTTATTATATGCAGAACAAGCTCGGTCCTTGAATCTGTCCAACTTGCTGTCTCACTGTGTCATTGCTCTTGCCCATGTTTCAGTCATTGTGATCTGCTGTGAAGCCTTCACCAGAGGCTAAGCCACTAGGGCTCTTGGACTTTTAGCATCCAAAATTGCAAGATAAATTAAACCACTTTTGTTTACAAAGTACCCAGCCTCAAGTATTTTGTTACAGCAATAAATAATGATGACTGTAGGAAGCATTTATATCAAGGATCAGGAAAAGCCTCTAATTTCTTAGTTCTTCGTGATTGGGTACAGTTTATTATTTATTTATTTAATTATTGCCTTTTCATGTATTTTATTATTTCTATTAATTTTATGAAATATTAGGCTTTAGTGTGCTTGTAGGTTTCATACATGCATATTGGTTTTGTACATACATGTAGCATATGTTTTAAGAAACATATATTCGTATCTTTCCCAGTTTAGTAATTTTAATTGGAGCTTTAGGGTCAATTTATGGCTTTAGATAGTTAGTAGTTAAAGAAATGTGAATATCTCTGAGCCTCAGTTTTATTCTTCTGGAGAATGGGGGTAATGGCAATACCTAACTGTCAGGATTTTTGAAAAGATTCAGGGCACTGTATTTTACTCATGGAAATTTCTTGGCACACTGTCAGACATAAAGGAAGAGCTCAGAATGTGTCAGCTATGATTATTTCTACAACTGTGCAGTAGAGTTGCTTTATATTCAACCCACCTAATAACTTTTGATAGATCAAATGACACAACAGATGGGAAAACATTTTTGGAATGTGTAAATTGACGAAAAAAGAGTGATTTTTCTAAATCTTAAAGTCATTCACAAAGGTTGTTTCAATCTGTATGTGGCTACTAGTTGGTTGCCTTTGAACAAGGATAGGAATGAGGTAGAGTGAAGAGGAGAAGCCACTAGGAGAGTACAGGCCTCTGGGCTGAGGGCCAAAGGAGCAAAAGGTTCCCTGTCTTCTGGGGAGAAACTGAGTCAGATTTTGGGGCTCATGGTTGAAGGCTCCAAAGATTTTGGGGCTCCTCTTCAAGGAGTCATGGTTGAAGACAGTGCCAAGAGAGTTCTGGGTGGTGGGCAAGAGCCTTGGATTTCAGTCACCAGGCTATGGGGATGACACTAATCCCAGTGACATCCAAGCAACACTTTTTCCTCTTTGCAGCTCTGTGACCTGCTGTATCAATCTGTTTTTCTCTAAAGAAATGGCTTCACATGTTGCAGAAGCTTCAGAAGAGTCCCGGCTGGGCCTTGGAGATTTGATATAGCCCAGCCTCAGTGGGGAACATAGGGTGTACTTACCCAGAAGCCAGAGAAGGCCATGAAGGAGGGGAGACTCAGCATCTGCAGAGAAACATCACCCAGCAGGAGGCATGATACCCAGCCCTGGCCTGCTATGGTTGATTCTACATGCAGTTGTAAGGTGAGTCTCAGCCCAACTGAGACAGTGGGAAAGGTGGGAGTGCGGTAGGAAGGGATCCTGTAGGGTGCTGCCAAGGCCCCAGAATGACATCTTCCCATGTGCAAAAGGCACATGGGTCTTTAGTGGACCAGTGTCTTATTATACTCTAGTGATCTACTCCAGAGGAAATACTGAGCCTGGGTTTTGAAATTTGCAAGAGTAAGGAAGTGGGAAGGGACAAAGGCATATTAAGTGCCATTAAGGCTTCAATCAATCTCTGAGATACCTGTGGTAGACACATTGAATTCCCCTCTCTAGCTGTAGGCACAGTGAGATACTGCAATGGGGATAAAGAATGTAGACTAGAAGTCAAGCAAAACTGCATTCAAATCCCATTCCTGTTGTTTAGTTACTTATTTTTTAAATCTTGGGCCAACATTTTCACCTTTTCATGCTTTTGTTTTTCCATTAAAAGTAGGAATAAGCATACTTCCTCATAGGAGGGATGGCAAACATGGTTTCTTGTCAGAGTGGTGGTGACACAATTAAAATGCAAAGTGTAGTGTCAGGCAGAGTAAGAAGCTGGTAGATATTGCCAATTATTTATCTCATTTATAATCTACTGGAATAGCATGGTTAAAATGCAGGTAAATATAAGATTAAAACATGATACATTCAGGACAGGCTTTTCTGAGGAATGATATTTCCATTGAGATAACGGGAGGCAGCACCATGATTTTTTTGGGGGGGGAATGGAGAGTTACCATTGTTGGAATAGTGGTGAGATGAAGCCACAAATGTGGGGCTTAGGAGAGCTCCCAGAGAGGGTGATGAGACTGCCCATGTGTAGCTTCCACATGTCCAGGTCCATAACCTTGTCTGTATCTGTCTACCTATCAGGATTTTTTTTTCCCCTGTGGTGCCAGGGATTGAACTCAGGACCTTACATTTGCCAGGCAAGCACTTATTCTACTGAGCTACCTCCTCAGCCCCTGTCAGTGGATTTGACCACAATGTTAGTTCAAGAACCATGATCACCCCTTTACTTTTTACCTTCCAAATTATGTGCAAGTTCCTATTTTGGCCAGTTCTATTCCAGAGTCATACAATAGGGGGATTCTGAGAACTGTCATTGCTCCTCATCCCAGTTGACAACATGATTATCACAATTATGGCTCATTTTTACCTAAGAGAGGGAGAGAGAGAGAGAGAGAAAGAGAGAGAGAGAGAGAGAGAGAGAGACAGAGACAGAGACAGAGAGACAGAGAGAGAGACAGAGAGAGAGAGAGAGAGAGAGAGACAGAGAGAGAGAGAGAGAGAGAGAGAGAGAGAGAGAGAGAGACAGAGAGAGAGAGAGAGACAGAGAGACAGAGAGAGACAGAGAGAGAGAGAGAGAGAGAGAGAGAGAGAGAGAGACAGAGAGACAGAGAGAGAGACAGAGAGAGAGACACAGACAGACAGACAGACAGAGACAGAGACAGAGAGAGACAGAGACAGAGAGACAGAGAGAGACAGAGAGTTTGAGATGAAAATAAAAACAGGAATTCAGTTACAGACATGGTTCCTTTGAAGTGTTTGTTTAAGCGGGCTTCTAATGATTCCTATATCCTGGCACTTGTGTCCTGTGTGGTTCCTTTCCCTTAAGAGTGAGCTGGATTTAGCGACTCACTTTTGAGATTTGTTTACAAAAAGAGGACGACTTCTTTCTCAGGTATGCTTTCTTGTTCTCTTATTCTCTTGCTCTGCAGCAAGCCAGTTGCCACTTTGTGAGCTAGATGCTGAAAGATGCAAGCATAATGCAGCTTCCTCCTGGTGGAGCCCAGGAAGGAGTGAATGAAGACTGTTTGGAGAAGGTGGGCTTAGAGTAGAACTCAGACGCTCAGTAGCTGGCGCTAAGCTGGAAAGGTTATTTCAGGTTTGCTCTGACCCTACTTACTCTCTTTCCTTTTCAAACTCTTCCCTCTCCACTCTCCCCCTTCTCGCTCAGTCCTTCTCCAGCTTTCTTCTGATTTCCCCTCCTGCATCTCCCTCCTACCCTCCCCCTCCTGTACTCCCTTACTCTTCTCTCCTTTTTTCTCTCCTTCTCCCCCTCCTTCTCTGGACCACGATGAAAGGCCTCCTTCCTGGCTGATGAATTATGCATGCTCTTTAGCAGTGTGCCTGGCATCCAATTAGGGCCTTGGCCAGGTTGATAACACAGACAGATTAAAATGTAATTCATTGGGGTTGACATTTAAGCCCCAGTGTGAATGGCACAGAAGAGAAGCCATGCTCCCCTGCATTTGTGTGTTTCTGTGGGGGGCTCTCAGCTACCTGCATCTGCCTCCCTAATGCCAGTATAGGCAGTGGGCCTGCAGACTGGGCTTGGTATGCAATGGGGATGGGGGAAGGCCCAAGGCAGGCTCTGAGCCAAAGTAGATGTATTTCTTTAAACTTTTTATTTGGAAATAATTTGAGATTTACACAAGAGTAACAACGATAGTACAAAGAGTTCTCATATACACTTCACTGAGCTTTCTCTAATGTTAACATCTTATGTAACCATGGTACAATGATCAAAGCTAAGAAATTAACATTGGTACAATCTCATTAACTAAACTACTGATGTTTTTCGGATTTCACCCAGTTTCTCGTTAATGACCTTTTCCTGTTCCAGAATACCAGCCAGGATCTCACATTCCAGCCTTTTGTGATCATGCTTCCCCAGGGACGCAGTTCTCCTTTGCCCCAGGCCAGTGGTTCTCAGTCAGATTCTGGAGTCTAAGCACTAACACAGATTTTGTTTTAAAGGGCACATCCTTCCCTAGACATTCAGTAAGTCTTGGGTAGAACCCTGACATCTATATTTTTAACAAGCTCTACAGCTAACAGAGACCTGCCCGCGCTGACTAGGGCTTCAAGTGAGGTCTCAATGTTTCTTCTGTCTTTGACAAGTCAGTTGTCAACTGATAGTCTAACTCAGGGCCTGACATGGCTTTAAGACAGGCAGGGCTCCCCCCACCTATCACCGACAGCGACAGTGAGAGCTTAGTGAGGACAGGTGGGTATACCATGTGTATCTTTCCTTGTCACTGCTGGGCTGGTTAGTAGCTGGCCAAAGGAAAAAAAACCCAGGAAATCCATATTTAGAGAGAAGAGGAAATGACATTTACCTACCAGATATATTCATATTATCATTTAACTCATAGGATAACATTTTCTGCAAGGAAACATTATTTTTCCCATTTTATAGATGAAGGCATGGAACAGAAGTGATATGAAATATAGGGTTGTCAGATTTAGCAAATAAAAATATAGGAGGCTCAGTTAAATTTTAACTTCAGAGAATTCAGTACTAGGGATATGTTTCTATTTTGAAATACTGTCATTCATTGGAAATTCAAACCTAACTGGGCCTGCTGTGTTTTCTCCTGCAGTCCTAATTAAGTGGTGGCCTGGGGTGCACAGTTAATAAGTAGGCCTGGACATGGATCTGACTCTGGTGTGTGTCCCATGGGGTGCCCTGCACTTGCCTACCCAGTCCCTGCCTCACCTGGGAAGCCACAGAGAACAGGAGGTAAGGTCATGTGTATCTATCCCCTGCTGTGTCTCCAGCGCTGTGTCACAGTGTGGTAGTAGGTACTTAATAACATTTGTTGAATCTGTGCATAATTTAATGGACCCACTACTATTTTTGTTGTAGGGAAGGGTGTAGAGGATGGAGATTAAACAGACAGGCTGGGCTGCTAAGCTATTGGGTATCTAACATGTTGATAGGAAGTTAAGAGGTCTAAGGCCCTGGCCCACACCTGGAAACCTGAGGTTTTGCACCCTGAATAAGGGCAAAGACCCAGTTTTTATTGTTATCTCTCAAGGCCCCTATGTTCTCAGCTGTGAAATGGGATTGTATCTCTTCCCGTTCTAGGCTTTTGTACTTCTGTGATTTCTCCTCCTTACCACTACCTTTTTGAATAGTAAAAAATATGGCCAAATGACAAGGTTTGCAGCTGGCTACCTGATATTCCTTTCCACATGGTTGTTTCTTCTTTCTCCTCTCTTTCTCCACATTCTGAGCATCCCTTTGGTGCTTGGTCTTGTGCTAGTTTTCCTTGACTGTCCTCTTCTGCCTTGTTAGATGCAATCAGAAGCCCAGAGAGACCCGGCACAGCACTGTTCCTCGCAGACAAGGGAGGACATTGGGAGTGCATTGTGTCTTTTAAAATAGACCTGTTGTCGTCGGAATGTATTTTTAGCTGTGGGAGAGATTGGCATGCTCTCAGTGCCACCATCTGCCAAAGGCAGTTGCTAGGCAACTGACACTGACGAAAGCGAGGGGATGGCTTCACCGAGGATCTAGGGACCCTGGTGGCCCAATCCTTCTCCACTGTTTAGTTCCTGCATGACGACAGCCAAGCCCCAGAGAATAAATGTTCTTCTCTTTCTGGGCGAGGCCAGGTAGCTGGGCACAGAGAGGGCTGCAGAGATAACAAGGGATAGTTGACCACTACTGTTCTCTGGATTTTTTAATTCAGAAACTTAAGATGATATTATGGTTTAAGTTTGGGCTTTGGATTCAATGAGGTCAAATAGTACACATCCCTCTCCTGCAACCCTAGAGCACCTGGGCACGAGGTGTTTGCAAATAGCTGAGAGGATGCTTTGTGGATGAAGCAGCAGGCAGGTGATCAAGATGTTTGCGTTCTGGCCCATTCTAATCTTTTGTTATTTGTGTGAATTAACCCTGCCCTTCCCTGGCCCTCACTTTTGCCACATTTGAAGTGAGGATATTGAAAGAGATAGAATACAGGGAGGGAGACAGGGAGATAGAGGCAGAGACAAGAGACAGAGACAGAGACAGAGGCAGAGACAGAGGCAGAGACAGAGATAGAGACAGAGACAGAGGCAGAGACAGAGAAAAGGGGGAGGGAGACCAGAAGGTCCTGGGGAAAGGATCCCATCCTTAAGGACATGTCACTGTGACCAACTTCCTGTTTCCATCATCTCCCAACAATGCCATCAAATGATTATGCATCTATCAATGAATTAATCCCCAGATGAGCTAGAGCACTTAAGATCCAATTATCTTCCCCAAACCCTACCTTTGAGCATTGTTCTACTGGGGACCAAGCTGTCATTACATGAACCTTTTGAGAGAAGTTTTAAATCCAAACTGTAACAGGGAATAAAATGCAGAATAATCACTGAACAGAAAATTCTTTGAGCCAGATTTGGGTTTTGATCATGACTGCCTCTTACTGTTCACAGTGAACTTTTCAGTGTCTCAGCAAAGCGTAGTATTAACTTTCATTGTTCTGTGAAAACTAAATAAAGTAACCTCTGGCAGAGATGCACACTTTACTTTGAAGCACAGAAAATAGCTATTGTTCAGGTTCTATAGCAGAGGTAGTGCATTGTGTACCACAGTCCCTTGTCCTTGCTAACAGTGTTGAGTCTGGGCACATCTACAACTTTCATGCAGTGAAATTCTCAATACAGAAATATGAAAAGAAGGGATAGTGCACCTTCTGCCTTGTTCAGTTGCAGAGATCACCTTCCTGGATGTTTGCTCTGCTGTCCTTCCTATAAGGTAGGACATGGATGTGCATGGGACAACCAGGGTACTGTGTTCAACAGCTATACCACAAGCATTCAAGCCACCTTGGAAGGCAGGGTGGGGATCTATGAGAGGTACCTGGTCCAGTCCTTTATTTTCAGGATGGGACCCAGAGAAGGGAACATATTTGCTCAAGGCTTGCAGAAGTAATAGAATCGAGATTCCTTAGCTTTTCCACAAGGTTGACTGAGTCAGTGTAGCAGTAGGTGGAGCCATGGGCCTCACATCTGCTGTTGCTCACCTGTAGGCTGTGGCTGTATCCTCTGAACTCTCTTACTTACTGGAACAAAGCCCAAAAGGTGATAAGGTCAGATCGCTCGCCTCCAGCTGTGTCACATTTGCAACTCTTGCCTGTCAGATACCTTTCTCTCCCCTGAAACATTCACAAGTTCTTTCTTTCACCTCTATTGGTCTACCAATTCTTCCTGGTGTCCAGTTGAAGTTATTTCTGATTTATTTTTTATTTTTTATGTATTTGATACAGGATCTCACTAAGCAGCTCAAACTCATAGTGGTCCTCCTGTTTTCAGCCTCCCCAGCACTGGGTTTACAGGTGTGCACCACCACGCCCAGTCTCAGTGGCTGACAGCATGATCGGGTTAGCATGTGGTGCTGGGGACCAAACCTTGGTTCCTGTGCTTCCCTAATCAGGTGCTTAGTCCCCTGGGATATCTTGCCAGCTCTCATTCATGATTTAATCTAATTTAACTTCCAGGCTCAAGTTGGTTGTGCTGATGAATGTGGGAAATGGGTTGAAAACTGTGAATCTTTCATCTTTACTCTTTGTTCTATTTTAGTAAAAAAGGGGATACAAGAAAACCCCAGTCCTTCACCATTTATTCTTCTACACCTAGTTTCTGCAGTCAAGTGAAAGCAAGTAGATAAGAATGAGACAGTTCACCCAGGCATCTCCAACTTGGAGGAAAGCTGGAGGGCAGTTTCTTTCAGAGGCAAGGGGGATGCCTAGCTTTGACTCCTAAGCAAAAGAAATTCCCCTTTGTCAGCTTGTTGCAACCCTATCTTTCTACTCCTCACATTGACACAGGTACAGTCTTCATTTTTTTGTGTGTGTGTTTCATTTTCTTTAGGAAAATACAAGCAGCTTTCTTTATTCTTTTTTGGGAAATTTGTGTCTGCAATGGAGAGAATGGAGGGAAGAGGAAGGATGCAGCCTCAGCTTCCAAGAGAGGAGGAGGGCCCCTCAGGAGGTAGTACAGAGTAGATGAGCCACTGCTGGAATGGTGTGTGTGTGGGGTCTTTACAGGGCAGATTATCTATTTGGGGAGAAGCAGTTCTACAAGTCAAGGTGCTTATGACTGGTAGAAGGCCAGGGGCTAGCCTGGGAAAAGTCAAGGCTCACCCTGAATATACTGGACAAAAGAAGGTGGCATCACTGAGGACTATCATCATTAGAGAGCATGCTATGGAAGAAGAAATCACCAGTGGGATGCTGAGAATAAGCATCAACACACTGAGAAGAGAAGAACCAGAGGCTCTGGTGTTCAAGAAGACTGTGAAGAAAGCAGAGGCTCTGCTTCAAAGAGGCAGGAACAGAGTTGGAGAGTCAGACCCCTTCCAGGGGTATAAGCCTGAGGTGGGAGGAGAGGGCAGTTGAAGATGAACAAATAAGAGCAAAGGAGGGAGGAGATTGTTCAACAATACCAAGCCCAGTCTAGCAGCCAGTAAGTCAGTACCAGATTCTGATTGCCTGGGAAAACTGATGGGACAAGTGAATTCTCTATCTCCATTTTTCATGGATTATTTGAGAAATAGGCTGAGTATGGATGGAGGGGTCCAATGAGTGGAGAAGAAAGGTGTAAATTGGCAGGTTCTTGTGAAGTAGCCCATTCTTAGGGACTTCTTCTCAAACCCACAGATTCCTTTAACAGACACATGAGGAAATAGTGCCAGGAGCTTGATAGTTCAGGGCCTTTCTTGCCAAGTTGAACTCATGTTTTCCCATCGTGCTCCCAGGAAGTCCTGGGATGAGTGTGTTAGCTTTATCATATGTTTCAGGGAAGGGGAAGTTACCTAGTAGCAAGGGGGATGAAAGCACTATGCGTTGAGTTCAAAGCTCTTTGTTTGCAGGACCTGTGTTCTGGAACAGCATCCCTTATTGCTCATGGGATGAAATTCCCTCTTCCTTCCTATGTGGTTGAAATCCTCAGGAACTTGCCTTTGGCATAAGATCCCATCTTTATTTCTCCTTACTATCTCGCCATCGCCATCGCCATCACCATTGCCATCACCATCACCATCATCATCACAGTCACAATCATAATCACCAAAGAACGAGAACTAGCTTTTATAGAGTACCCATATGTGCTAGGAGCTCTGCTAAACATTAAGCATATAGCAATATGTAATCTTCACACTAGCTGTATGGAGAGGGACTATCAGTCTTTCCATTTCTCAGGAGAAAATACTGAGATGCCAAGACACTGCCTAGAGTCTCTCAGCCATTACATGGCACAGGACTTCACGCTCAGCCTCCAGCATACCATGCTTGTGCATGCTCTTCAGTCCCACCCTTCATGCTCTCACTGCCAGATTCCCCCCGCGACCCCCGTCTTCTTGTCTACCTAGTGAACAACACAGAAGGCCTTGCTCATAAGACCTAACTTAAAAATCCCCACTTTTGGACCTTCCCTAACTCATAGAGAGTAACTTCCTTTGGGCCTTCCCAGCACACCTGATCATCATGCCCTCAACCTTATCACACTGTTGATTTTCATTCCTGTGCCTGTGACTTCCCTCAAAGAAAGAAACCAATCTTTTCCTATTTTTGCATGTTTTGTAGTTAACATAAAAGGTCTTCAAATTCAAGCCTTTCTTCTCTTTCCCTCCAAGATCTAGTGTAAAGTAAGGATGCAATAAATATTCACTGAATGGAGATTTCATTCTGTCCCCACTTGATTCCCTCACTGCCTGTCCTGTTCCCACTCTTCAGTGTGTAGGAGAATCCAGATATCTCCTACAGCTGTGGCTCAGTGTGGTCCGTTTTGGCTGGAATTCAGGGAATAATTACAGGCAACGAGTATTATTATAATCCATGTCAATCAATGTCCTTCTCCTCAAATGCTCCCACCAGGAAATAGAGACACAAGGATGATCTCAGTATGCTGCTGTCTTGTTTAAGTTCAAGTGTCTTTCGGATGGCCAGAGAATGTGTCTCACCTATAGGGACACTAGCACTAACTAGGTGGAACAGAGTTTTTAGAAAGTATTTGCTCTACAGTATGAGACTACACGTCTCTGGAGGCAAGCAGACCTGAATTCAAATCTTGTGTGTTACTTTGTCTATGAACTTGGAGAAAAGACTTAAATGCTCTGGGTCTCAGTGTTCTCCTAGATAATGTGGGTCCAATAATAGTTTCTGAGAGTGTTGTTGCAATGACTTGGTGAGATAGCAGGTTTATAGACCTAAAAATGTGTTTCTACATGATTAATAAGTAGAAATTTCCTTTTTCTTCTATTCACCAACTAATCAGGAGGTTCTTTTTTCTCTACTGAGGGTATTTTTTGGAATTGCAAAGACATCAGCAGGTAAGTGCTATGTCCTAATCTTGCTGCATTCTAGGTCTTGCAGAACATACAGCAACCAGTACAAGAAAGTCTTCCTGGAGCAACTGGGTCTTGCTGTGGGCACAGAAGGAAGAATTATGCTCAACACCAGATTTACAGAGTGCTAGTGTGTCCTGGAGAAAAGGGGAAGAGATTCAAGCGTTATAAAATCTCTGATCATGAAACTCACTTCACTTTTTAACACCACCCTGGGGAGCATCAGTGAGTAGTCTGCAGGATGATTTGCCTGTGTGTGAGAGGCCTGGATGTGGGTCTTGGGAAGCATCCTGGGTGCTGAAGGCAGGAACTTCCCATTGTAAAAATTTTCGAGAGTTTCTTACCTGAACTCTGGGAGATTTAGCAACCTATTTAGAAAGAATATTTATCAAGCTGGAGGCTCAAGTAGCCAGGTGTCTCCCTTTGCATGGATAGAGAAAATAGAGAACATTTGTATTATTTTTCAATCCATATGACTAAGCTCAATAAAACATTCTTATATACTCTTTGGATGAGGCTGGGGACATGGGGAAGAACGAGACAAGTTGGCACCCTTGTGCTACTCATTGTCTTCCAGAGTGATGTATGGGGATGTGTGGATTGGACACATTAGGTGCTCACCCTAGCTGGGGTAAGGAAGCCGGACATGAGGCCAGAAGGACATGGGTTTCTATGGCCACTGTACTTGTCAGGTGAGTGTTTTTATCTTAAAAACCAAGAAACAGTGCAATACAGTAAAGGGCAGTCATGTAAACCCGGGCTTAATCCCAGGCATCACCATAGGCTAGTCACTGAATATCTGAGCCTCAGTTTTTTGTATAATGAGAATATGAACACTTCTACTTGAAATGGTTTGACTTGCCTAGTTTTTCATCTTGAAAGTATATATAATAGGAGAAATAAGATTGGAATTCAGATCTCTTGGCCCTACTCACTACATGTTGTTGTTGCTTTCCTCAGGTCCTTTGTTTTTCTCCTTCAATTAGCTAGTTTATTAATGAAACAAATGTGGATTGAGCTCTGACCTAATTTCTTGCACTGAGTTGAGTCTGTGGTCTATAAGGCTGGTGTCTTCACTTGGTTCTCACAGGCTAGAACTGGCAGCATATGGACATCTGCAGGTGCAGGCACTCATGCTTTCACATGTGTCTTGTTTAGATACCATTCAAAGTCACTCCCTTTCAGCATAGAAGTTGTGCCCTTGCTTTCTCAGCTTTCTTTTAACCAAAGCTCTGTTCTAGGGCTCTGTGACCAAAGGATCTTCTCCAGGTTCACACAGATGAATAGCACTAAAAGTGACCTTTTCTCAAGCTAGCCCTTTGCCAGAGTTGTGGCAGAAGCTGGTTTCCTTATTGCTTCCACTTCTTTGTACATCTTTCTTTCCTCTCTCCTCTGCCATCTCTCCCCAGACCTCTAGTACATTCAGGCTGGTATGGATTATTTTGGTCTAGTAAAGTCATCTTCTCCATCAAGTACTGTAAACTTTACCACCCACGTGCTTCTCCTGGGGCATCTGGGTTGTAGAGGAGTCACCAAGTTTAACATTTCAGGCAATGAGTGGAAGATGGAAATTTAAGATGTTGCCATCCATGTCTTCCAGTAAATCAAAGGACATAAGGTGTACCTGACAGGGACCATACTTTCAGGTCTTCCAAGTCCCCTTCAAGTTTCTATGGGCCCAGGACTCTGAAAGCTGGGGAAGATGTCTCAAATAACCCTATTTATTCCATTGTGAATCTCTTTTTGGAAGAGTAGGAAGAAGCACTGATTTTGCACAATGTTGGTCAGGTGTGTCAGCCAGCTTTCTGTCACTGTAACAAAATAGGGTACTTAAGATAATCAACTTATAGAGAGAAGAGTTTTATTTTGTCTCACAGCTTTGGAGATTCCAATGTATAATCAATTGGCCTTGTTGCCTTTGGGCCTTTGGCAAGGCAGCAACACATCATGGTGGAAGTGTGTGGTGGAGCAAAATACAATACATGTGTCATAAGCCAGAGAGCAGAAAGAGAAAGAGGGAGGAGCTGGGGTCCCACAATCCTTTCAGGAGAATGTCCAAGTGATCTATGGAGCTTCCACTAAGCCACATTCTTAAAGGTTATACCAACTCCAAGTAGCACCACCCTGGCAATATGACCTTTGCCCAAGTCTTTGACACAAAAACCTTGAGGGTCATTTAAGATCCAAACTATAGCAGTGGGACTGGAAAAAATAATTAATCTATCATACCATTCTGTGTTTCTCACAGGTCAGTTCTTCTGAGGTCAGCTCTGATGGCCAGGAAGTGGTACACAATGAGGGTGTCACATCATTCCCTCACAGCTGAAGATGAGGGCAGCCATCCCTGGGACTTGACTAACTTGGACAGAGGTCATTGTGAGAAAAATTTCTAATGCTTATTCTGGGCTCCACTAATCATGGCTTCTCAGAGATGCAGTCACCATTAGATAGAGACATTCACATTTTTCATTCCTTGCCTTTGCTTGCCAGGTGATGATGTTTCTGCTTGTTCTAAATGGAACAGAAAGCATGGAAAATCTTCTGTAGCTTTTGGCAGGCAGAGGATCAAAGCCACACTCAACACCCACAAGCACCGTCAAAAAGGCTCAGATCAAAGAAGAAGGGTTTTATTTAAGGGTGAATTCTCCTGTTCCTTATTACAGCCCTCTGTCATTCCCTGTTGGAAAGAACAAGAATGAAGAATTTTGGTGGTGGTTGGCTGCCACATGTTGACAAGACAAACACTATCACAACATCTGGACTGTAATTGTCAGCCTCAAAATTAAAATAAAATCCATTGATACTTAAGAGAAAAAAAGAGACAATTTTAGGGAGTGGATTTAAAATAAAAAAAAATAAAGAAAAAAGAAACATTTGCAGGAGCTCTTATGTTGACCTAAATCCTGTTTGGAACATGGGAGGTGTAAATGTTGCCACGGAAACCACCGGAGGGAAGCTGGGGAGACTGAGGTCTTGGCAGGTGATGCCACTGCAGCTGGACCTAGTGTTCCAGGAAAATAATGACACTTTGATGAATGGAAAATCTGGAGACATCACAGCTAAGGTGCAGGCACATTTTGTAAGGGAATGTCTTTCTTACAGAGGATGGTGACTCTGTTGCTCAGACTGGTGAGGTAGCTTTGTATACCTCCTGTCTGTGGAGATTTGCTTTAAGTTTGTAGCGAACGTTTAAAAACAAGACACGCTTTTAATAGGATGGTCAAAGAGTATTTGCTTGCTGGATATACCACTTTCTCTTTGGGAAAGGACTCCAACCTGGACATGGGAGGCGTGGGCAACTCCTGATTTAGACAAAGCCTTTCCTCTCTTCTTGTCTGAGTTTTTCCATTTTACAATAACGATAGGGAATTGGTGGTGTGCTTCCTAAACATGCATTTTAGACAAGTGTTTAAACTTATGGGCAAGGAGCTAGTATCTTGGTGGTAAAAGAAGCGTGTACAAGTTAAATGTAGGCTGATGGAGGAACTGACCTCTGGCTAAAGTGAGGGAAGGCCTGCTTTTTGTTACTCACTCCAAATTGGCCCACCTCACTTGTTTTGTATTCCCTGGATGATCACAAAGGCTATGCCCAGCTCTGAAAAGCAGTTTGTGGTGTGCTGTGGCTTCTCAGCCCTTTGAAGTAGCAGCTGCATCACAAATTTCATTTTTCCTGGAAGAAAAGTTCCCCCAGTTGCTGGCAGGCCCCTGCATAGCCTATATTATGGAATGACACTTAGTTCATAATTTTCTGAGTGAAAATCTCCTTGTCCATGTGAGGGAAAGCCGTTATTCTTTGAGAGGAAAGCCTTGTCAGTTCAGTATTCCTTGCCTGTGCCTCTTCTCTCAGTCAATGTGAGTGGGTATTAATCTCATTTAATTCCCCGCAGCTGGCCTTCTTTGCATGGGTGTTTGAGGAAAGGCACTTTTCTCTTCCCCTTGCTTTCCAACTTCTTTTCTTTCTGATCAAACAGATTTTATTTTGAGTTTTGTATGACTGTCATTCCAAGTTTCTGGTTAGGAACAACTTTCTCTAAAACTTCTAGGCTGTGGCATTAGAGCCGGATGGAGGCCAGGCTTCCGTACTGTCAGGGAGGGTTGGTGGTGATGAAGGGGCTGTGTTTGAGGCTGGAGCTACACTCAAACTGTGAAATCCTCAGAATCCGCTCTCTTCGGTCACACTTCTATGTGTGCATGGAGAGGTTTGGTTTGGGTTTGATTAATAGTTTGCAATTAGAAAATATTTTGGAAAGTCCTATTGAAACAAAATAAAACATAGGAAATGCTATTTTAATAGGTAAAATATAGGCAATATTATATATCCTAGAGCTTCTTATGCTTTGCATTGTGAGCCTTTTGGTTCAGATACTTGAGGGAAGACCTATACCAACAATATCCCAGGCCTGTGCTCAATAGATGATCCCTTCTTATGAGGACCCAAAATGTGAGATATTGCAAATGTTCCCCTTAGTGGTCCTATAACTTAATCAAACTGGAAATTCTTGAGAGTAGATGGAAGGGATGTTGCCTAGATTAACCCTATGTGGCCCCCAAGGTTCTTCTGACAAACCAGTGTTTCAGGATATATAGATTAAAAAAAGATGCAGAGCCCTGACCTCTCTCTGCTCAAAATTCCCATGTAGATACAGCATCCTTTTCCCAGTTTGCATTTTAATTTGGGGCTTTGGAGGGAATATCAACAACTTCCTCAGCATTCCTAGCTCCCAGCTAGGAAGAAGTTATGAGTACAGCCACTCTTTGGTAGCTGATCTAATTTGCAAAGCTCTTCTGAGAAGACTTCCATCACAACAGCAATGAGATAATAGTCTTGATTGCTGTATTTATTCTAAAAGGGACTTGTTTATTCTGTGCCACCAAACTGAGCTGTCCTCTTCTTTTCTGGATATGTGCAACCTCTCTGACTCCATGGGGTACCTGTACTGAGACCCAGGGCAGGTGCTAGAAACAGGCTCTCTGGAGAGGTCCTCCTGGCCTCGGGGTGTTACAGTAGACAGATCTGAGATATGTTAGGATCCATATGATTATGTCACAGGAGTGATCTGGGGCTGTTATCTTAGAACCTCCATCAAAGTTTCCTCTTGTTGCTGCTACTCCAGATATGGAGCTTGACAAATTTGGCTTCCTCATCTACAGAGTGCAGACACCAAGACATTCTTGTGGGATACCTGGATAGAATAGCTTAGGTGACCTATTTAGCCCCTTTCACAGTGATCTCTTAGAAAGTAGTCATGGGGTAGCCATGCCTGTGGTGACCTCAGTGTTGGCCTCACTGTGCTCCCATCTTCTTGGCCAGACAGTCTTCTAGTGAAATTCCAGAGTTTTTCACAATATCCAGGATCTGCCAGACATCCTGCTCCATGGCCTCTCAAGGACACATGCTTCTGGAGGACAAAATCTCTTTCAAAATTGATAATTAGGCTTTGAAAGACTGAGCTCTACTTCTTGGCCTGAAGTGACCCCAGGTCATGGGATTATTCATTCACCCCTATGTAACATACTGAGTCTGTCCAATGTGCTGTGACATTTAATTTTTTTTTTTTTTTTTTTTTTTGGTGGAACCTGGGATAGAACTCAGTCCCTTGCACTTTCCAGGGAAGCGCTTATTCCACTGAGCCATCTCCCCAGCCCCTGTGACATTTAATTTGATATCATCCTTCTCTTTAAGGGTTATTTTCTTTCAAACAACTAATTTCTTTTATTTTTGGTACTGGAGACAGCACTCAAGGCCTTTTTCCTGAGTGACATCCCTAGACCATTTTTATTTTTTATTTTGAGACAGGGTTTTGCTAAATTGCTGTTACCCTCCCTGGGCTCAAACTGGCAGTGTTCCTGTTTCAGTCTCTTCAAGCGCTAGAATTAAAGGCATTTGTTACTAGACCAAACTCCTTTCTTTTTTTCTAATTATAGAAATAGTTTATGGTTATTAAAAGTGTGAAAAGTTGAAAATCATTCTGACTCTTACTTATACATCCATTTCCCATCACCTTATTGCTGCCTTTCTGAGTTTCTTGATGTACTTATAAGTGATTGTAGTGTATGAACTCAAGGAACATTCTTATTTGATGCTTCTTTTTCATCAAAATGTATAATGCATAGCATGAAAATAGATAAGTATGCAAATCTTCATTGCATAAATAACTTTGAACAATTTCCCCCTCATATTGCCACACAACACATTGACATGTGGAGTATTCTTAGCATCTCAGATGACTCACATCATTATCCACCTCACCAGGACAACCACTATCCTGACCAATGTAGTCATAGGTTAGCCTGACTTCACTTGAACTTCACATTATGGAGCTGTGCAGTAACTAAGCTTTGTGCTGGGCTTTTGTAATTTTCATCAAGTCTAAGAGATTGGTTTAATCTCATGACACATAGTGGCACTTCATTTATTTTTTTCATGGCTGTGTTGTGTTGCATTGCATAGACTCACAACTTATTTGTCTTGCTAATATATTTGATCTACAATTCTGGGAATTTGAGTTGGTTTCATTTCTTCACTACAGTGAATAATGTGGTTATGAATGACAAGCAAGTTTAAATATCCTGATGTGTCAACTTATCTGTTAATAAAAAAGGAACGGGAAGTATTTATCTTATGTTGGATGTTGATTTTTCCACTCTGTATTGAGATCTTGAGATGGTCTCTCTGGTTTCTTCCATCAGGAGCCCTGGGGGATTTGGGGAGCACACTCTATATCCAGGCATTTGCCTGGTGCTATCCAATCAAAGGCAGATTTCAGAATGACTAGTTCTATCCATTTAAATGTTGAGTGACAAGAAAATCCTCACATCTCCCTAGAAAAGGCAAACAAACTTTGATCCCCTTCCAAGGCCTTTAGAGGGACTGAGGGCCATATATTTTCCTTTTGAAAAAACATCTCTTGCTGTCCCTACATATATTTTAGTTTATTGATGAGACTAAGGAACAGAGCACTTTCTCTGCCCTCAGCTTCCTCTCCTAACTCCAGGCAAAGTGCTTTGCTTCCTTCCCAGGAGAGCAGGGAGCATGAGAACATCAGGGAGAAGTTCCACAGCATTAGATGCTTTTTCCTTGAACCTCAGGTAGGAAGAACACTTAGCAGTCCCCTGGAGACCCAAGCTGGAGACAGATATAATTCAAGCTCTTTTAAGAGATCTGAGCAGGTCCAGAGGTGGGTATGGGAATAAAGGGGGATAGTTTAGGGGTATAGGATGCTCCTCTAGCCCCTAAGTAACAGAAATTTTATCTCTGTAGACTCATTCCTGGGATAAGTTCTACTATCTCTAGAAGGATAAAATAAACATTAAAAACACAAGATTGCTTGCTAATGGAGTACTACTTTCAAATATGCACTAGGCCCTTGGGTAAGAAATCTTTCTTAGCCACAGTATTTTCTTATTTAAGATGAGAGTAAATTCTACCTCCAGGATTATCATGAGGATTAAATGAGACAATGTGTGTCACACTTTAGTCCAAGGAACCTGGCAGACTGTGAGGTTGGCACCTCCTTAGAAGAAAGTGTGAAACTTCCTATCCATATAGGAGAAACCCTGGACAGAAATTAAGAACCTGGGTTCTGGTCCTAGCCCTCCCACTTCTGACATCCCATGCACTGCCTGCAATGAGAAGGTTGGCTTTGGCCATATATAACACTTTCTAGCTGTACTGCTTTTGGAATCTGTAGAAGATTTACTTGCTGCCTCTGAAGAGAAATTTGTAATTAAGACAGCAAGTAAAAACTCAGACTTGGAAGATGGGAAAATAGGTACTTTGTTTTTCTGACCCATAATTCTCTTATCTATAAAATAGAAGCTGGCCAAATCCAGCTTACTTTACCATGTACTCTGGCCAATTTCACACTGTTCAAGATTAAATAAAGATTAGATAATCAAATAAAGATAATTTAAACAAAGCACTCAGCCCAGTGGAAGTTGTGATGACAATTCAGTTAATATTCCAAAATGGTTACATTAATATTAATATGAATACTCATGAATAATTCAAATAATTGGTTTCCTCCAATGGAAAAAAGCTTTTAGAGGTTGACTTGCTTCACAGCCATTCAGAATGAAGAGGTGTATAGTAATGCAACTGTGGCCCCCTGAGTTAAAATCACATTCTTTATTATTAATGCTGTGGAGTCAGGGTGCAGTTCCCTTCCTTTGGTGGGAAAACTGAGCTTTAGCGTCTGGGTTTCCTAATTTATTCCCCACTTCTGAAGCTTGGGTCGTGCTTTCCCATTTTCAGCACTAAGGCATGGGGTGGTGGCGGAGGGCTTATTGGGCCACTGTTTCTTGAATCACTCACCCACGTATGGTTCAACATTGATCACCCTTACCCAGTGGCCTACAGGCCCAGCAGGTTTATTCTTTGTGTGTGGCAGTCAGCCATTCATGAGATGGCTTTGTGTGTTTTTCTCCTGCCTGCATATTAATATTCCTTCTCTGGGCCCAAGTCTTATCTCTTTTTTAGTACATTTCCTGTTTTTATAATGAGATACTTGAGACTAGGTAATTTATGAAGAAAAGAAGTTTGTGCCTCTCATGGCACTGGGAGCTGGGAAGTTTAAGAGCATGGCATGAGCATCTGAGTGGCACTGCTGAGCACCTTGCTGCACCATGCCTGGGCAGTTAGAGTTAGGTTAGTCTTTATATAAAGCCATCAATGCATCATGGGCCACATCCTCATGATTTAATCTCATCCTCATTATTCCTCAAAGGCTTTGCCTCCAAACAGCACTGAAATATTCATTTTAGAATTATGTTTATAACATAGGAACTTTTGAAACATTGAAACCTTAGCATCACATTTTCAGCCATAAACTAGGGTCTAGATCTTCTCTATTCAGGACCTACAAGTTTCTGCTTGATCCACTCTCCTCCTTCTTTGCCCTTTGTGGGTTCTGATTTTCTGAAATTTGGCAGCAGCTATTTTTTTCTCACCACATTGTTTCTATGTCTTATTAGTGTTACATAGATGCAGACTAATGATAAAATATTCCTTATGGATAAATTTTATATGTAGCCAGACATAAATGTTTATATCAGTTATTTGTGGTTGTGCAACAAACCATCCCAGGACATAGCTCACATTTCTGTGGGTCAGAACTTTGTCTGGACTTAATTAGGCAGCTCTGTTGGTCTTAGCTAGATTCACTGCTATATCTATGTTCAGCTTTCTATCAGTTAGGTGACTGACTACATGTGTGGATTGTATGACTACAAGTTGAAGCAGTGTGGGGTATCTGGGTCCTGGAGCTGTCATTATGCAGTATACCAGCCAGACTGGTTCACATGTGGTGACTACATGTACCATCAAGCAGCAAGGCATGGAAAAATTCATTCAAGTACCTTCCAAGCTCTTGTCTGTGTCATATTTGTTGTCTCATTGCCCAAAACAAGCCACATGACCAAGCCCAGATCATGTATAGAAGGGGACTCTAAAATGATGTGGATATAGACAGCTGTGGACACATTTGGGACTTACCACAATAGTCTACTGGAATAGCTTCCATTCATTGAGGTCTCCTTTTAATAGAAACTTGATGTGGCCCTGCAACTCTCTTGGTTTGAATGAGGTAATTTGAAACTCAGAGAGGGAGAGCAGGGTGAAAAGTATACTCAGAACTTCTGCTGAGGAGGAGGGCCATAGCCAGTGGTCCCACAACTACAAGTAGGCAATAAATAGGCCACATCTGGTTGCTGCTATAGTTTGGACCTAGGATATCCCCTAAAGGTCTATGTGGTAAGATTTTGTCCCCAGCATGGTGCTAGGGGAAGATGGGGAAGTAAGAGGTGTGGGCCTAGTGGGAAGTGTGTAGGTCACTGTAGGACTGTAGGTGCATCTTTGAGGAATATTGTGAGGAGCAAGCGTGTTTCTTTTTGGCTTTCACTCCCTGGTCACCGTGAAGTGAGCCGCTTACTTTACCATGTATTCTGGCCATACCATCTTGCCTTGCAACAGGCCCCAAAGCAACTGAGTTAATCAATAAGGACTTAAATTTTCAAAATCATGAACCCAAGTAACACTTTGCTCTTTTTAACTTAATGATCCTAGTCATTTTAGTGTGGTAACAGAAAGCTGACTAATGCAGGTGATGTAGCTTTACTTCTCTGTTTGCACCCAAAGCCTTTTCAAATCTCAGCTACGCTTATGATATTGTATCTTCTATTGGAGACACCTGCCCAGTAACTTCCTGACCTGATTGGAAATTTCCCAAGATAATCTTTATACCTTACATTCTTCTATATCCCTCCCTTGTTCCCCAGAATCTTGCAAGGACAGCTATTCGGCAGAGTTAATGGGAGGTATCAACACTCTCCAAGATTGAATGGAAAAATAACATTGTGATATATTATGTTCTCCTTCATCACTTGCACATGCTGCCCTTTATTCCTATTCTCAGTGATCCAGGGCATTCTGCATTCATTGCCCTAGGAAAGAATAGTTCAGCATAAAACACCAAAGTGAGAATAAATTCTGGACTTCTGAGGTTCAAAAGTCTTAACGTTCAATAGAATGGAAGAGACTTATGCTCATGACGTTAATACTTTATGATTTCTTGCTTAGCACGTGCTGGGAACTCAGCTGTGCCTTCACAGTGTCCCTTGCAGCAAACTCATTGTGATGATAAGTAGGACACAGAGGGAACATTGAAAAGAAGAATTTTATTTTTTATTATTGTTGGTTATCCAGTTTTTCCCCTGTATATGTGATTCAGGTGTGTTTTGGGGGAAGCTAAGGTCTAAGTCCAACCTACGCTTCTGCCTTGTACCTCCAAAACATTGTAGTTTTTTTTAAAAAAAAGTGAAAATTTATAATATTAATAGGTATGTACTGCTGCAGATGGTTGACATCTTTCTCTATCTTTCTTACTTATTGGGAGAGTTAAAAAGAGAACATTTCTAAAACAAGATTACAAAAGGGGTTAATTTAACTTTAAAATTATGTTATGTATATGTATTAAATGCCAAAAAGAAGAATCTCAATTTAATCCAAAGGCCAGAGATGGAGCAGCACCACAGAACAAGGAGCAGGGATGGAGTCACAGAGATGGCTTTGACTGTGGGCGATGACTGCGGGGAGCTCCAGGCACAGGGTGCTAATGGGCGCTTGGTGGAGAGATTGCTGGGTCTGATAGGAATTGGTCTGTGTACTTGCTGCCCTGATTTTGCAGATTGGGATTCCCACGTACTTCTTAGGAGCAGTCTGCAGTACAACTGTTCACTGAGATAAGTTTCCTTTTTGTTTCTGGCAGGGATGTTCTTTTTTTAATTTTTAAAGAGAAAAAATAGAAAAAAATTGTTAGAAATGATACAGAGCTTCATTAAATGATAGGAATTCAATAATTGTGAAATTGCATATTGTTGTCTTCAGATCAATTGTTCAGATTAACAGATGTAAACATGAAAAATTGGTCAAAAATTATAAAAAAAATAAAATTTAGAGAAAAAACAGTAAACATTAACTACTTCTTTCAATAGACCAGTAGAAATCAACAGTAAAATTATTCAAGTTACCCTGTGTAAGTACATACATATTTCTTTTCTCCTTCCTTCTTTCCTTCTTTCTTTTCTCCTTTCTCTCCTCCCAGTTATTCCTTCCCTTTGAACAGTTTCTATCCCTTTCACAGGACAGTTTCCTGCTTAATTGGTTCTTACTAAAAGAGGGGTTTAATCTGGACTGATAAATGATCTTGTTCTCCTGGCAGAGAGCTCTATGGTTCCTGGCTCAGAGTAATTTTGGGGTTGTGGCATAAGCTAGAAATTTGGCCACTGGACATGAGTTTTGAGGAGCTGGCCAAATCCAGTTGTGGGCTTTTGGAACTTGTCCAGGTGGGCATATGTGGAGGTCAGCCACATTTTCTATATATCTTGGATACCAGAGTACAAGCTGGAGCAATGGTGGTCTGGGTTTGATGGTAATGAATTAGAAATGGCATTGATGCTCAACACACTGGGTATATGGCCCAGCAAAATCTTCAGAATGGGTCTCTATTTGTCTCTCAGTTAGTACACCAATAGCTTTTCTTGTTTTGTGGCTAATGTTCATTGATATGAATGTATTATGCTTTCTGCATCACCATCACCATCTTGATGACTATTGGTGGGTCTATTAGTACTATTAGGAATAAAGATAGTATGGATATTCCTGTACATGCCTCCTTGTGTCATGTGCATTTACTTCTTTTGGTTATTTCCATGGGAAGAGAATTGTTCAGGTGCAGGGTAGGTGGAAGATTAATTTATTAGAAACTGCTAAGCGATTTTACATAACATTTTTTCCCATTTTAACTCCTACCAGCAATGTGTACTCTGCATCATTGCAAATATTTAGCTTGATTTTTTATTTTTAGCTTCTTTTGTGGGCGTTTAATGGTATACATTATGGTTTTAATCACATTACTTTGATAATGAATGATATTGAGCTCTTTGTTCTTATTAGTTATTTTGATGGCTTATTTTGCAAAAGTGCACACTAAAATATATTTGTCCACTTTATATTGATTATTTATCTTTCTATTACTGAGGAGTAGAGGCTGTTATGTATTCCAGATATGCTTTCTTTGTCATGTATATGCATTGTGAAAGGTTTCTCCAACTCATTGGCTTGCCATTTCACATTCTAAAGGTGTTTCTGCATGAGCATGTCTAAAATGAAGTACTTTTCTGGTTTGTATCTTTTTATTCTCTTTCAGAAACATTTGTATGAAAATATGAAAATACTTTTGTGTGTTAATTTTAGGAACCTTATAGTTGAATCATCATATTTAGGTCTATGATTCATCTTAAACTAATTTTTATGTGTGATGAGGTAGAGATCAATATACTTTCTTAGCAGTCTTGGAATCTGATTACGTAAGTCTTCCAACATGTTTCATTGTCCCTTGGTTTTCAGTATGCTTTAGGATAAACTTTTAAATTTTTATTAAAACCAAAGCAGGCCAGAAAAACCCTGCTGGAGTTTCTAGTTAGACTGAAATTACTCAATAGCTGCATTTGTGAGAGTTAACATCTTAATTGTATTGAGGCCTTGAATTCAAGAACGTGGTCTATCTTTTAATTGATTTAGGTCTTCTTTACATTGGGAGTGCTTAAGTTTTAAGAAAGAATTCTTTTAAATGTTCTAATTAATATGTTTCTATTTTTTTAAAAAATATCCTTGGTATAGGGTCAGTACACAGCTCAGACTCGTAGTGATCTTCCTGATTCCAGCCTTCCCAGCACTGGGATTACAGGCATGTACCTGAACTCAGTCACTGGCTCTGCATGCCTGGTGGCAGTTTCTATGAGGCATATGGTGCAGGAGACTGAACTCGGATCCCTGAGCTTGTCTAAGCAGGCACTTAGTCTCCTGAGCCATCTTGCAGGCCCTCTATTTGATGTCATTATACCCAGAATTCATAAATGTTCATTTTTCATTTTTTGCTATAAAATGAAAATTTATTTTTATATTGAAAATTAGAACAGCTTAATTGACTTCATAATAGACTGTTTCATAACCATGCTAACAGATAACCACCAGTCCTGGCTTATAAACTGATCAATTGATCAATGACAACTTGCTTCAGTGAATATGCTTTTGCAAATCAACAAATCATAGCTAGTTTCTTCTTTCTGAAAATCAGCCAGTAAGGGGAAACTGCAATAAACACACCCTTAATCAAAACAGTCAATCAAAACAAGCTCAGTGGAATAAGCATGCTTTGGCAGATGAACTCGACCAACTTATGATACCTAAACATGTACCAAAACCTGAACTTCATTGTTTAATTTCTCCTTTTTTTTTTCTCTTTGGTCCATAGGGAATGTGGAAATGGGCTGATTAACTTTGAAGGGCTTGGAAATTTTCCACTTACCTTTTTGTTATTGACTTCTACACTGTGGACAGAGAATATAATCTATATGAGTTTAGTAATTCCCAATTTATTTAAAACTTGCTCTGAGGCCCAATATATGACTTGGTAAATGTTTTATGTCCTGTAAGTGTTTAATTTGAAAAGAATGTGTAATCTAGAGTTGTTAATTTAGTGTTCTATCTACACCACTTAGAACAAACTGGTTAGTATTGTTCAAATCTGTATCTTATTTTTGTTGCTTATAGAAAAAGAGGTATATTAAAACTTCTATCTATGATTATGTTGCCTGTTTCAAGTTTTAATGTTTGCTTTATGTATCTTGAGACTGTGTTGCTAGGCACATGCACATGTAGGCTGCTCTGTGGTCAATCACCCACATCTATGATTCTGTGTCTTTGAAGAGGGTATAATAGGTTCTATGCAATACTATGCCATTTTATGTATGGTATTTGAACGTGTGCAGATCTTGGTAATTGTACATTTGTGAGTTGACATCCTAAAGCTATTTCCCCAGAGACAACAAGGGACAACTTTATATTTATTTCATCATTATATTTTCTTTTCATAAAAATTATCCTTATTTATTTAATACCATTTTCCATAAAATGTACTATACTGAATTGACTTCAGGCCACTCAATCACAGCAACCTGTTTCTTTCCATTAAATGTGTTCACTAATATGGAGAGGGCCAAGTCTACTTTTTTGTTACTAGTTTGTATGCTTTTGCTCACTGATTCCTTTTATTGTCACCCTCTTTTTCTACTGTCTTTTAAATTATCAAGTATTTACTATGATTATTTTTTCCCTTGAGTTGAATAATGAGAAATCTATAAGAACATAATTCTCTTTAGCCTATATACTCTATTTTACTTCTATACTTATAGAAGCCTTATGGTACATTTGTATCATATTTTATTTTGTCATTCTCTTTCAGTCTTCAGCCTGAAAGAAGTCTATGAATTCAGTACTAGTACTTCCATTTTCACTCTTGACTTTAATATTTTTTTGTGGAACCAGAGATCAAACTTGGGAGTTTGCGTTTGCCATGCAGGTGCCATGCTGCTGAGCTATGCTCCCAGCCTCCTTGACTTTAATAATTTGAATCTTACCTTTTTTTTTTTTTTAAATCTTGGTGAATCCTAAAACATTTTTTCCAATATTGTTTTTTTCCCAAGAAACAAATTTTGGTTTCTTTGATTCTCCATATTGATTTATAGTCTCTTTGTTTATCTCTGCTCTAATATTTATTATTTCCTTCCTCTCATTCGCTTTGGATTTAGCTATTTTTCTTTTTCTAGTTCCATAAGGTAGCAAATTGGGTTATTGATTTAAGATTTTCTTTCTTAATGTGGGCATTTGCAGATATAAATTTCCCTTTGGGTACTGTGCTTGTTGCACTCCATAAATTGTGGTATGTTGGGTTTTGTTTATATTCATCTTGAAATATTTTTAATTCCTTTGTGAGTTCTGGTCACTGATTATTTGAGAGTATTTCATTTCTATTTTACATAATTGTGAAATTTATGAATATTCTTTAACTCTGTGGTAGCAAATATATGTTTTACGATTTTAAAGTTTACTGAGGCTTATTTTGTAGCCTGATCTATGGTAGACTAGAGAGTACTACTTTAACACTAACTTAAAATTTACCTATACAACTAATTACCTTAGAGGTATTCTGTATTTTCTCATGTAGGTTTGAGTTACAGTCTAGTATCCTTTTATTTCAGCACAAAGGAGTTTATCTTTTCTTTTCTTTTTTCTTTTTTGGTACCAGGAATAGAACTCATGACTTTGTGCTTGCAAGGCAGATGCCATGCCACTGAGCTACACCACCAGCCCAGTACCTTATCATTTCTTATAGGACAGATCTACTAGTGACAAACTATCTTTATTTTTACTTAAATTTTTCAGTGTGTTTAATATACATTGTTTGATATACAGGGAATGATGAAAATATGTATTAAACACATTTTTTAAAAGTTACAATAAAAGATACAATGTCATTAATCCCTATCAAAAATAAAGCAGACTTCTTCCTTCATTCTTGCCACTTTCTGAAATAGTCCTTAAGCGCTCTTTCATGAGTGTCTTTAGGAAATGTGATAAAAACACGGTGAATGCTACTGCCAAGGGTCAGTCAAAGAAAAGGCAGGGTTGTGAAAGGACTATGGTGTGTCCTCATCAACTTTACTCACCAGATGTGGCACAGTGGTACTTTGGCTCTTCTCTAAAGTAAAAGTCACTATTAAAGGTAAATTTTGAACTGATTCAGATTATACTGAAGCAACCAAAATTGTGTGACTAAAATATACATGAAATAAAATTTTCTAAACTACTGCAGAAAGTTGCAAAAATGGGAGGGTAAGTGTGTCTAAAGTGCAGGGGGTATTTTGAGAGCAATTAATGGGAATGTATTATTTTCTGTAATGATTTTTTGCAGTGTTGAATTGTAAAATGCTATTTGCTTGGGGGTGTTTTCGATCATACCTCATATATAATGTAGTTGACAATGCTTTTCTTGTCAGCACCTCACCTACGTCATCTCATGGCTTTCTGACTGCCAATATGTAGAATTTTCTTTGATCATGTTTCATCTTCAAACATCCATTGTTTCTAATAAAAGTAGCCACCATTATTGCTTTTCTCTAGATGTAATGTGCCCTTATTTTTTTGGATGCTGCTAATTTGTCTTTACGTTTGGTTTGCAGAAGTTGAGTAAACTATTGTAGAACATCAGCTTTTATTATATTATTTTTGCTTAAATGAAACTGTTAACTTTCATCAGATTTTGTCGATATTTTTGCTTTTTCTTTTTTTAAAATTTATGTAGTTGGTTCAGGGTCTTACTATAGAGCTCTGAGATATTTCCATGGCCCTCAGTAAATACTTTTTTCAAACAACTTTGCACCTTCATTTTCTTTATTCTCTTCTACATGTATGTTAGTGTATTATGTATATATCTTACATTACTGGTGCTTTTGTCTTTTTTCTCTCTCTTCCCCTCCTCCTTCCCCCTCTCTCTTTGTTTCTTTCCTCCTACACCTTGTGCTTAAGTAAAGACACTTGCTATTACCCTGTTTTCAAGTTCACTAATTTGTCTTCAGTTTAGTCTCGTCTACTAATAATCCTATCCAATTAATTGTTCACTTCATATGTTGTATTTTCCTGATGTAGAATTTTCATTAGGTCTCCTGTACAGTTTTAATTTGTCCCCTGAAATTCTCCTTCTTTTCATTTATTGTGTTTAATTTCCCTTCTCAGTTTGTTAAGGTGTTCCTAATCTCATTTATTTTTTACTTTTAGCAAAGGGTCTACAGGGTGTTCAGTGTCTCACTCTAGATTGGACTCATAGTGATCCACCTGTTTACAGCCTCCCAAGAGCTTGGATTACAGGCATGTGCCACCATGCCCAGTCTCACCTAAACTCATTTAAAAGTTCTTGTCTGTCAATATCAACATTTTTGTCATTTATGGCAACTGTTTTTATTGAGCTGGACTTTCTATTATAGGCCATAGTTGTTTTTCATAACTCATATTTTTTCTATATCATGCCGGATATTTTTATTTTACAGGGGTTTGAGCTCAAGGATTCACACACACGAGGCATGTGCTCTACCACTGAGCTCCATCCTGAGGCCTTAGCTAGATATTTTAAATAGGGCTGATGCTACTGATTTAATCACAAGCTGAGCTTGTCTAGTGTTGAGACTTGCATTACTCATAGTTGACCTCTAGTTTCAAATGTCTTGGAGATGGATTCAGATCTCCTTATCCTATGGGGATTTTTGAATATACAAGATAGATTTCTATTTTTCAGCATTTTTCTCTGCTTCTCAGTGCCACTGCATATTCAGCAAAATTCTTGTGGAAGAGAATTGGCAGTCAGAGAGCGGAAAGCCTGTGTTTGGTATTTTTCCCAGATATCAATCTGCTGGGCTAACCCATATTTAACTTTAGGTACTTAAGTAGCTTGTCCTTGTCCCTGAAAAATTTCTTGGTTTATGAGGGGCTCATTTTTCTACCTATTTGTGACCCTAAGTTGGCAATTTTTTCCCCAAATATAACCGAACTCATCTATATTCATCTGCTCATTTAGGAACAGCTTGTTCCCTCTGAGATCTGGTTCAATTAGGCTTCTCTGGATCCACGGTTCTTTGATGACTGTAGTCCCAATTAAAATATAATTTAAAATTTTTTCAATGTTTTTTCTTGCTACAGTAGGAGTGATAATAAGTGACTTTGTCCTAATTTGAAGGAAAACTCAATCAATGCTTTTTGTAAGCAGACTTAAAGCAAAAATGATGACTCTTAAGCTTTATATCAAAATAGAGCATTTTGTACTACGTAAATCACATTGATTGATTTTCAAATATTAAACCAACTTTGCACACCCTGATAACAAGGGAAAACCTAAATAAGTCCTTTAGCTTACTTTCTTTTAAAAATCACTTCATTTTGGTAGTTGTATAGTTGTATCTACAGCTTGGCTATAGTGGTGTCTTCTGATTTAAGTTGCCTGATAGGTTAAACTTGCTTGTCACTATCTCCCCTTATTCCCTGGCAAAATACATCTTTTGTATCTTGTTGGTTAACTATAAGTTTAGTTATTACCAGGAAAAAGAATGAAAAAGACATGAGTCATAAAACTTACTAATGAGTAACTTTTCCTTAAATTTACTGAACCTAGGACATGTGATGGTCTTCAGATAACATCAAAATGCAGAACAAAGACTTGCTGATCTTGTTCTTTAATTAAGAAGAAAAAAATATGTTTGTCTAAAAAATTACGGGGACTAGGCTATGACACAAAGGTTGATTATTATCACTGTGATATTCTAGCAGGAACAGAAAAAAGCTTCAGAGGGAGAAAGGTGGTTAGTGAACTTGGATGTACAACACAGCATACCCCTCATAGCAGTCATTTTACCTTGCCCCTTTGTCCTGTTATTCCCCATAAAAACATTTTCACTCCCACACATTCTCTAAGATGATCTTTGTTTTGTGATGATAGTGTTCTCCTTCATCTTTTGAGGGCCTGTGTATGGATACACTGATTTCTTTCTTATTAACTCTTACCTCCTGAATATTGGCTTTTTGGCGGTTAAGTAGCTGGACTTCTGTCCACTGACATCAGCAATAAGCCTCAGTTAGGTTTTTTTGTATTTCAGGGAAGGGTGTACAGGGTGTTCAGGGTCTGCTAGATTGGACTTGTAGTGATCTGTCTGTTTACGGCCTTCTAAGATCTGGGATTACAGGCATGCACCACCAGGTCCAGTCTTAATGCATCCTGAGGGTGGGGCCAGCACGTGTATGAAATCCCCAGCCCCTGTGCCTGCTTGCAGGTGCTTTAATCTCCTGAGCCATTTGGCCAGCCCTAGCCTCAGTTAGTTGTGATGTGTGCTTCTATCTAGCACTGGATTTGAGTGGATAATATTTGAAAGGATTTTTTCACATACATTCCTAAGAGACATCAATATTCAATTTTTATTGTCTCATAAGGTCTTTGGTGGGTTTTAGAACTGAGGAATGTAGGTCTAATAATTGTAGAGAGCTAAATTAGGTAGGGGTTAATAGGCAGTTAAAGAGAGACAAGGCCCAAGACAGAGTCAGAACAGACACAACACATCCCAGACCTGTGGTCGGAGAATGAGTTGAGAGAAACTAGGCCCCAGGATGCAGGCAGGAGGGGTAGTCCTGAAAAACCTCTCCAGAAATAAACAACAGTTCAAAGCTATACTGAAACTAGCACCACCTGGTCTAGGAAGCCTAAACAATATCACAGACATTTAGAAACAACATGATAAACACACAGGCCCATGACCAGAGCACCCTGATCTTCACTTCAACCCTCTGCAGAAATGCTTTTGTTCTTCTCCATACTATGTACCATTGGTATGTTCCTTGTTTTTCTGTTAGATCAATATTAGCTATGTAGGCCAGGGATATAGCTCAACAGAATAAATGTCTAGCAAGTGCATGGTCCTGAGTTCAATCACTAGTTCTGCCCCTACTCCAAAAAAAGAAAAAAAAAAAAAGTTATGTGACTGTACTTGTAAACACATAGGTGAGTATAGTTTAACTTAATACTTTTTTGGAAGAGTCTACAGGATGTTCAGGATCTCACTATTAGACTGGACTTGTAGTGATCTGCCTGTTTACAGCCTTCCAAGAGCTGGGATTGCAGGGATATACCCAGTCTTAATTGCTGTCTCAGCATGCCCCTGGGATGGGGCTGGCCCTGGAGGCCCTGGGACTGAATTGAATCCCTGGCCCCTGCACCTGCTTACAGGTGATTTAATTGGCTGAGCTATTTGGCTGGCCCTCTTTATTATTTTAGGGACAGGTCTACAGGGTATTCAGAGTCTCACTACTAGATTGGACTCGTAGTGAACCTTGTCCGGCCCTCTAATGTGATTTTGTTGTAGAAAAAATTCCTTGAAGAAGAGCCTCTGCAACAGCCCACTTTTAGGAGCCCTTCTGCCTCTCAAGAGCTTTTTCTTAATAAAACTTTTATATTCTTTACCTCTTTTGTCTTCAAGTTCATTCTTCAAACACCTGACTCAACTCATTTAACAGACTGGATGTTACCTCCCAATAGCATCATTAAAGCAAATGGACAGTATTGCTTACATTTTCTGAAAGAAATCCTGAAAGATCAACATGAATTGTTCTTTAAATGTTTGCCTAGGATTAATTCATATTTATCGTCTCATGTTACACACACACACACACACACACACACACACACACACACACACACACACACACACACATCACTAAAATGAAAAGCCATTTAATTCAAAGTCTATGCCCAGAACATTATGGTGTTTTAAGTTCCTTTGAATGTTCCTTGAAATTTGAGAAGAGGTGATCTGATTTTCTTTTTCTAAACAGAATACTTCCTCCAGTCAATAAGTACAGGTTCTTCCATTTTTTCAGCCTGTCTCAGGATATCTGGAGGTTTCTGTCTTTCTTTTGCTCTTCTCTACATTCCTATATTTGCAACCCCTTTCAGTCTGACGGTGTGGATATATGCAGGAGGGCCACCCCTCTGGAGTGTGTGCTGGATTCTCAGATTCAGTTTATGTTGCTATCAGAGGCACTTAGATCTAGTTTCCTTCAGTGAAGGTGACTCTGATCTACTATAGGCTTAAAAGTTATTGTAATTTGTACTGAAATCCAATTGAAAGTCTGTAAAGAGTTTCTAAGAGTACCCCAATGAACACTGTGCAGTATCTACTTGGTATTTACTCTCATTTCCTGACATACAACTCCTCAGTTCTTCAGCATCCTTCAAAGGATGAATATCTTTCTAATTCTAATGTGATGACTCTTCGCTGAGAGTTCTTGACCTGGGATGCAGCCAGTCGTCAGGGAAATCAATAACACCATTAGAGGGTTACAATGTCCAGTTTCCACCACTAACCTGAGTGGGTATGTGAGGGGGCTGAAATATTGAGCTACTCACCAGTGGTCAATGATTTAATTAGTCATGCCTACATAGTGAAGCCTACATAAATCCACAAAATGATAGATTTGGGAGCTGTGCTGGATAGCTGAATATATGGATGTTTCTGGAAGATGCAGGCCAGATAGCAAGGAAACTCAGTGTCCCTTCCCATGTATCTTGTTCTGTACCTGTATTATCTGGTGTGTATCTTTACCCTTTATAATATCCTTTGTAAAATATTGATGAGCATAAGTAAAGCGTTTTCCTGAGTTCTGTGAGCTACTTTAGCAATTCATAAAGAGGGTCTTAGGATAATAGTTGCCAAAGATTTTCTTGGTAATGACTGAAAAAATATCCCAAGTGGATGAAAATCATGCAGAAGTTACAATGAGGAATGCATTAGAAAAAATATAAGAGCAGAGTCCTTAAAGGCTAGAAAATGCTAGGTACTACTAGGTTGTACACTGACAGAGGGTAATGAGGGCTGTTAGAAAACAGAAAATGGCTAAGAGGGATCTGGAGAGAGCCCTGGAGAAAATTTAAAAAAAGCTTATTGGGGAAACTACCCTCAGCCTGTTGCTAGTTCCTCTGTTTCTACTTCTTCCCTTATTTTGCCCTTATAGACTTCATGCTGTATTGACCATCTTTCCACTTCTTACAGGTCAAGCCTTTGGTCTGATCTTTTGACATTTGTGGTCATTCTAATAACTATAGCCTCCTGGCTTCTGGCCATTGAATGCCATCATCTGTACTATTTTGAGGCTCTATCATCCTTTGGATATTAACAAACTCATATCTTTAATACTTACCATGCCCCTTGCACTACAGAAGAGGGCCACTCCCAAATTTCTAATTGATAGTAGTATTTTTCTCAAGAGCACACTAGTGATGAATTTTCAACCCACATTTCAGCCATGTCCCTTCCACTCTAAAAACATAATAGCATGTTTGCAAGATAATTAATCCTGCACCTTGAGGATGTGTTCTTGTAGGAATAAGTTCCTTCCTACAGAATCTCATCTTTTTGCCCCTTTCTCAGTACTGTCATCCCAAGAATCACTCCCATGCAATTGTTTTTTAGCCACACTTTTATTTAGTGAGAAAGGCATGAGACATATTTTCTTGTCCAGCATATGCTTAGATTCAGGAACCCAACTCTTCCATTTCTCATGAGCCTTCTGGCCTGGACCAATGAAGTGAGATAAGTGAGCTTCCTGAGGGAAAGTTTTATGTTGTGAGAGATTGACTACAGATCAAGCCTGTGTTCTGTTATCAGAATAGGAATGGCCATTCTTGCTGATTTTCAGAGTTCATGAAAATGTAGATGTTCATGGTTCTCAAATGCATCTGTTCACTCTCCCACTTTACATTCTGGGGCCCTAACTTTAGCCTAGGAGATCTAAGGCTGCACATTAAACCTCCTTGGTAATTCTTCCATACTTATGGTAGAACACTAGATCTGATTTTTCTGCATGATTTTGTTATAATTCCAGGAATTGAAGTTATCTTTAAAAGTTTCCAGAAAGCCTCTGGTTTTCATGGAATAACTTTCACTAACAGCTGATTGAGTCTGCTGTTTTCTTCAAGGTTTCCAAAGAATTTAATAAGAGCCAATCGACATCACAACCTTTAAAATCATCATTGCCTCTCTACCTACATATGTTAGAGTTAATGCATTCCTAAGTGCCTCCATTCCAACTAGAACTTATGTTAGTTCACCTCTGAGAGGCTAGGTTACAGAATGATGTTTGATTGGTGATCCAATCAAATTTCCACTAATGTTTACATTCTAGTTCAGTTCTAGTACCAATGAACTTCATCAAGGAAATCATATTTTATGGGATCTTGAAAAAAATTGATTTCACCAGATGAGGCTATCAAGGCAAACTATTACAGGAGAAGATAGTGTGAGCAACAAGAACTGGATGCAGTGGTGAGATTACAGTGATAGAGCACAGTAGTAAGTGCAGTGGTGGGGCTAGTGTTATGGAGGTACATATAGTGATGAGGCTGTGATGATGCAGACGCTATGAGGCATTGGTTTACAATGGTAAGATGAAGCCAGATGATAAATGATTTAAAAATCAGGGTAAAGTAGTTGGGTTTAACACATAAATCAGTTGTGGTTTAAAAAACTGGTTGCAAGAAGTAAGCTCCAAGGATTCCCATGGAGTGTGAGAAGACGTGACCCAGTAACCTGCTTCTAGTGCCAGAGCATCCTTCATGTTTGTTTTGTCCTCCTCCAGCTTAATTTCCACACTGAATCAGTTTCCATTGCCCTCATGGCTTTGAGCTGCCTTTAGTCTTTCTTTTGAGAATCCAGAAGTGGCCTTTGATCTCCACTTATCAGCAGATGCAAATTAGTGTGTTTCAAGGTGAGCCTTAGGCTGAGATCTTAGTTCTTTTTGCTTCTCTCTTTTTTCGAATTTTATTTTTATTAATTTTATTGAGAAACAAATAGCAAGGAGACAGTTTCAAAATCAATTAGTAGGACAGTTTCAATAATTAATACATTGCATATTGTTGTCTTTGTAGTGGTTATTCATAGTACAAGATGCCAAAAATTGGAGGAAAACAAGGGCTTCAAGGACAATCAACATTTTGGCCCTAGCCTTTCAAGGTCATTGAGGACTCAGGACATAGGAAAACCTGTACTGTAACATCCTGTAACTCAGTGGTGTTCCAAATTTTCTGATCAAGGAGATTGTGGGGCCACAGAAGAAAGTGATCGACAATGTGGAGTGTGCCTAAGGAGAGGCACATGGAGAGAAAACATTCTCTCAGGCTTTCACATAAATCAAATTGGTCAAGCAATGGTTGTGACTCAACCACATGGCTGACACTGATAAAAGATCTATAGTCTGCGGTACAGGGCTTCAGGGCATTTGAAATCTTGAGGGCATTTGACTGACCATATCTGATACAAAAGTTACATTTCTTGTTATATAGGTCTTGCTTTATCTTGGTCTTAACCATCCAGCAGAAATGTATAAAAACAAGGTATAAAAAGTAAAGCCATATTAGTACGCTGAACTATAAAAGACTCAAGTCAACAGCTTCTGATATTGCCAGTCCTACAGATAATCCACTACTATTATGGACTACTGGACCATATTGGATTGTTTTGCTGAATTCATGCATCTACAGTCTTTAAATGGTAATGGAATACCCATCTCTGAGATCTTAGTTCTCAGTTTTTTCCCTCAGGGTTTTTCTAGAGACATCTGGGAGAACATGGGAGCTGATCCAATATCTAAGTCTGTATCTTGAGAAGGACTTCAAAGCCTAAGGAGGTGATATTAAATGTTCAATCCAGTTTATTAAAACATTTAGTGATTTTTTTTCTCATGGGGAAGAACTGCAGAAGTCAGCTACCCCGTGCTCCCCAATCTTCTTGCTGCTCCTCATTTCCTGCTGCCCCATCCACAAAGCACGAAGACTACTACTAGTTGGAGGCAAGAAGGATGGGCTCAAGTTGTACCTGTGCTTCTATCTGGTGAAACTGAACAAACCATCCTATCTTATAGAGTATCAGGTGACTCATTTACAACATGGAAATAATTGTGTTAAATCAGGTAATAGATACAAAGCACATAACCCAGTGTCTCATGCCTGTATGACATTCCTTAAATGTGAGCTAATGTCATTGTGTCTTGACACATCAGTGCCTTCCAGAGTATGGGTCTTATATTTTTAAATGATATCTAAGATAATCACTGCTGATTCCTGAACACAATAGCAAATAAAAGGCATATAATTGGAAAACGACTTTCTCTACAGTTCTCTTTCTATTCTGATTTGTAGAAGAGATAGGCTCAGTTTGGTAGTAGAATGTTTTATATATTTAATGATTGTTCATTTTTTTTAGACTTAATTGTCCATTTAATGGCAAAATTATATTCAATTCAATCTACTAAGCTCATTTTTATACAGTAATTAAGGTGCCTATGTAAGAAATAAATCTATAACCTCTCAGACTGGCTCTTTATTCCATGCAATGACCTTTCCAAGAGGGCATCTACTGCAGAAGTTGGGGAGGCTTACATGACTATATGAGTAGGCGAACAAGTGAGACCCACGTATAGAGGCCCTTCCATTGTTGGGGTCTCCATAGTAACTTTCCTCTATACTAGGTTTCTGGGAGGCTGACAAATTCTAGAATGATGGGTTAATACTCTGTGCTCTTATGTTGCAAGCCCATTGCTCCTTCTACCCAGCATTCAACACTGAATTCCACCCTAGGTCAGGCTGTGCTTCCATTTGTTTTCCTCAAGCCTAGAAAGCACCTGTGGATCCTTTAATCCATGAATATTTTCTTTCTCAAGAATTTCCTGAAAATTTTAATCACTTCTAAACTCCTCTTAAGGCTATCTGATGCTGACTGGCCCCTTTAAAGGGATAAGAGATCCAAAGGAAGTGGAAATTCCTCCTGAAATCTCTCCTGTCCCAACCACTTCTACTCTTCTGTGGCTGCCTGAGGTTGACTCAGTGATATAGTAACCTGGTGCAACTTCCCCAAGAGAACCAGGGCTGCCTTTACTTTCCTTTACCTAGTTCCCTTCCCACTTGGATTTCCATCTAAGAAGGGAGTCAGAACACTCTGCATCAGCCCTTGTATTCCTTACCTCTTCTCATTTTTAAGATCCACAATGCAGGAGGGGAAGATTTTCCATGTTGCCTTGTCCCTTTGGGAGACTCAATACACTCTAGCCTATCATTACACCATAGAGTTTCCAGGGGTAAGAGGAATGATTCTGTGATATAGAAATGCGAAATATGCTGCTTTGCTTTTTTAAAAAACAACATCACCACTGCATTAGATACATCAATTTTTCTTTGCTAATTTTTTTAAAAGAAAATCATCTGGTTGAAGAAGAACATTGAACAAATGGGCAGTCATATTGGTAATGAGAATGGTGCAAATTGTGAAGGTAGATCAAGGACTCAGCTCTAAGAAGCATCAGGATGTGTGTGAAGCTGAGATGGATATACACGTGAAAAGACATAGACCTACTCTGAAGCAGGAATCAAGGTTACAACTATTTAGAAAATCAGAGAAGTTGGAAAAACAGAGACCAAGGTGCTTAGGGGAACTGGAGAAGATTCTTGGAAAGGTGGCAGTTGATTTGACCTTAAATGATAAGGAGCTGGAGGAGAAAGATATCCAAAATGGTAGAGGAGGTGATAGTAACATATTGAATGTAAAACCAAAATGTTGAATAAGTGACAGTGTAGAGAATCCATCTTCTTTTGATTAGATAGAGGGTCAAAGAGTTCTTGATCATAGAAAATCATTATGGTGGCAATCAGCAAAGAAATCCCTAGGTTGCTGTCTTAGTCACTTTCTTGCCTCTCAAACCAAATACCTGACACCTACAGCTTAAAGAAGAGAAGGATGTTTTGGATCATGGTTTAGAAGTTTCAACCCATGACTGTCTGGCTCCAAGGCAATAAAGGAAAGGTAAAAGGAAGCTGCTTATGTCATTGTGACCATGGAGCAGTGAGAAAAAGGTGGAATTGTGGAGTAAGATATGCCCCTCTAGGTCACGTCCTCAATGACCATGTCTAACCTCAGCCCTAACCTTTTAATAGAACCCTTAGCTGCAGAATTCATTAGTGGACCAATTAGTGCACTGATGCATCTAGTGCCCCCATAGTTCTACCACCTTCCAAAAGTCCTGCCTGAAGGAATTTTGGAGGATAGTCTAATTCTAAACCATAATAGTTATTGAAGGAGATTTAGACAAATGGGAAGATTGTCTTTGGATTATCTCCATCTTGGTCATCCCAGTTACTATTTTGAGTTGGCAAAAGCTGTGCTTTTAGAGTTGGTCATTTGTCCTGTCAGAAATCATCTCCCTTTTCGCAGAATCATTTCTGTCTTTTCATCTCTTATGGGTTTTTCTGGCATCACTGGAAGGTGTGGAAACCTCACTCAAATTCTGGCCTCTGAAATTCATGATCCTTAAATATCTGTACATTTCTCATCATCAGAAATTATTCAGTGATACTGTTGGCTCTGATGCAGAACCAAGGCAGAACTCAGGAGTCTGGTAAGGGTCTCACAGCCCCAAGGAAGAGTATCCAACTGCTTATGGCTGCCATAACAGGAAGGGACCAATGGAAAGGCTTGTAGAAAAAGTAATATTCTTCTTCACAGCTGAAAAAAGCCAATATGTAGGGTCTTAGTACGATTATGAGTCTAACCTAGTAAGCAAAATTGGTCACTTACTGTATGTCCAGCACATGAGCTATGTGCTTTGGCATCTAAAAAGCTGCAAATGGAGGCTGTATTTGATCAGTGCATTGTATGTATTGAAATATCCTACTGAATTCTGTTACTATGTACAATATGTATAGTTAACACTTTATAAAAATAAAATAATAAAAACCTGAAAATCTTTGAATTGTCTCAATAGCAAATATGTCTGCAAACATTTATTAAGCTATTTGTATTATTAATGTTAAACCTAAACAAGTTAGAGTAGAAAAACTTTAGAAATTTCCACATCATCCAGAGACTTACAGTCACATGAAGGGAAACAGTTTGTCCAGTTAGATGTCCCTTTCTTCCTTAGCCCAAGTCCATAGCTTTTCACTACCACTGTTTATAGGGTCTGCTGTGCATTGTTGGTCACTCAGCTTCAGGGACAATTTGACATACAAGTGATTTTTGCTGTCTCAAAAATCTCATGTAAGTTAGGATTCTGTTGAAGTCTTCATGCCATCATTTGTGTCACTTTCTGCAGTATATCAGGAGTGGATCTGAATTAGGGAAAAAGAGATTCTTTACTAGAGGGCTTCAAAGGATTTTGGAGTACCTGCCTAAAATCAAAGTGCCTGAGAAACCCCTTGGGAATGACCTTGAAGAAAGCCTTCACTCCTTGTCACATGGAGTTCTGCATCTAAAAGGTACAAAATACCTACTTCTGGTATCTTGCTTTTCCCAGAAGGTGACTACTCTGACAGATCTTCTGACATTAGATGGCTACTTCCCTAATTTTCTATTACTGTTGTTAGATTTCCAGATCTCCAAGGGGTATGGCAGAGGGATGCAGTTTTCAACAATTATGCCTGATAATTTTTACTCTGTCACTCCAGAACCCAAGCCCTGGGGAAGCCTCATTGTGGGCTCTTTAGCAAGTGACTCAGGGAGCTTCTGGGGGCAGTGTGGTGATGCCCTGGGTCCTGCTCTGGCTCTTCCAGCATCCACCGACTCTTTCTCAGAGACTTGCATTAGAAGGGGCACTGAAGTGGTCACTCAGAGCACTGAGGGCACATCCTGGCATCATGACTTCACTGCCCTGGGTCATTTTGCTGGTGTTTATAGTGAAGAGCCTGAGTCTAGGCCAGAATTGCAGAACATTGGCCAATATCATAATCTATAGAAATTCTGTGCTGAGCTCACATGGTAATTTTTTAAGACTAAAACTACATTTGCACACAAGAGATATGACAAACGTAGTTTAATTTACTTACTGTGACAAAATTTAAGTATTTAATGGAGTCTCTTAGAGAAGCCATATGTTACCTGGTTTTTCCCAGTCTGCATCACTCCTTATTGTCTCTTCCAGCTGGTTTCATGCACTGTTGATTTCCCAACTCTTGAAGACTTCTGAGTCTGAGATCCCTGTCTTACCTGATCCTCAATATTCTTTTGACTTTTGCCATCTTATGAATCCAAATCCTACCAAATGACTGTTCCCCACAGACAGATTAATCATTAGTGGCTTCTTATGTAAATCAGAACAGAAATGTCTCGCTTGGCCAGTTCCTATGAAAATACTAGTCTGATGCTATTCTTTCTACCTCTGTGTTTTGTGTCTGTGCTCAGCATTTTGTCTACCAGAAGAAAGCCCTTTCTTTTCTCTTTGACTGAAGCTCTTTGAGGGCAGCAGCAGCTGTGGCTATCTAGGACATTCAGGTGGACCTGCTAGATGAGTGTGGAATGGATGTGCCAGGCCAAGCCCTAATCTGGGCCATTTGGATCCTTGTAGCTGTCACCATGGGTGAGATGTCCAGGGGGAAAGCACTTGGGAGGATTTTCCAGTGGTGGAAATATCCAGTGTCACTGAGACCTCTGGGCCAGAGCATCCTTGGCTGTGGGAAGATCTTGGGTTACTGACTTCAAGAAGAAGCCCACCCTTTGTACTGGGGAGCTTAAAGGACAGAGCCTGGGCTTCTGCAGTGTGGGCTGTAGAAACAGGAGTTTCCTAGTGAAATAGCATCAGAACAAGTGGTACCAAGACATCTGGGTCCTGCTAGATACACTGCTGGCAATTTTGTTTCAAGGTTTCATGTTTTATGTGGAAATTGAGATGCTAGCATATGCAGTCTCCCCAGGTGCTATCTTCAAACCACTGAAAACGGATGAGCTGCTTTCAGGTGACATTTACATGAACATTTTAATACTTTTATTAAAGCATATTAACTTTCATATGTGTCTACATAATGCATAGAAACCACAAATTTATAGATGGTATTGCTTAGGATTTCTCTAGGTTAAAACTTAAAAGTTTTATTTAATTGTAACTGTACAGGTGGTCCACAAATATACCAACAGAGTTTCTGGCACGTTTGGAAATGGCAGAAGTGTGGGAAATTGAGGGTAGACAATTTGTTGGAGTTCCAGCTTGTGTCAGTGTCACAGACAGCAAATCATTAGTGCAGCAGATGGGAGACAGCTCTTTGTATTCCCAGGTGGTGGTGGGCTTCAAGCAGCAACTGTCTGATCTGGTGATGATGACTTCTAAGGTAATTTTGAAGTGAATGGAGGACATGGATTCATTGAGAACAGAGCCTTTTGTTATGTGGCCTGAGGGCAGAGAAAGAACAGCACCAACAGGAGATCTTGTTGGATCAACTCCCTGCCTCTTTGCAGCCAGTTCCTCATTCCTCACAAATGTTTCCTTAGAGCCTGTGAATGAAGTGCCACAGAGGAGCACCAGGCTGGGATGGGTCCAAGGCAAGCAAGTCACAGTGCTGGGAAGTTCTACACCTGTGAATGTGTTCCTTGGAATCCCCTTTGCCATGCCCCCTCTGGGACACCTGAGATTTGCAAACCCAGAGCCAGCAATGCCCTGGAATGACTTGCGAGAGGCCACTGCCTACCCTAAGTTGTAAGTCTAGGATCGGTTTCATGGGTGGCCTGTGATGCTGGGTGTTTGGGTTAAAGAACATCACTGAATGAGAACAAAAATCATGCATAAGAATGGACATTAAAGAGAAAAAGGGATAATGGACCTAGGAATCTATTTCAGTATCTTGGGGCTCCCAAACTGACTGATCACTAGAATTGCTGGAGGCATTGTCAACAATGTGTTCTTTTGGTCTCCCTTCTGACCTTTCTGAATCAGTTTCCTGAGCTGGTAACTCAGTCTGATTGTATGCCCTGGAATATGTATAATCTGAAAGCTGTTTGGGAAATCTGAACACCAACCATATTTAGGAAGTGCTATGAACTGTTTCTTGAGTCTTTGGGTTGAAACAGACTGTCCCAGTGCTCTGTGTGACCTCTCACTTATGATCAGTCTCTACAATCGTGCTGGACTAGAGCTTTAGTGAAGAACCATATTAAAGGTCTCTTAGATTCCATGGTCTAAACTGCCCAATACAATTTTTGTCTCACAGTGGGAATGTCATAGATACCTGTGGAATGACTGTCTGTGTCACACAGGGGACCTAAGAAGTGAGGATTTCCCAGTTGCTGAAAATTTCAAAGCATGGGTGGGTAGTAAGTTATCAGGATAATTATGGAGAAATGAGAGGAGGCTTCTTCAATGGGCAGCCATATTTTAAAATCCGTACACATCAGAAGATTTTGTGAAGTCCTTAGGTTGGGCTATATTGGTTTCTGGCTTTGGGATCCTGCAGCAAAGGGACCATTACAGCCAGGAAACTCCATGATAATGTCATGTGGTCCAGGAACTGGCAACATCAAGACAAAACTTGTCTGCTGCTTCACTCATTCATTCACTCAATTAATAATCATTGAGAACCAACTCAATTTTTCTGTCTATTTCCCTGGGGAATGATTTTTCTGACATATTAAAGGTTGTATCCTAGTAAGTCCATGATAAGTTGAAAGTGCACCTACTATATCTAATGTACTGAACATTACAGTTTAACCACACAATATTCTGTAGAGCATAGTTGTTTCCCATTATGTGGCTGATTGGGAGCCATGGCTCATTCCTGCTGTTGAGTTTGACAGTATTATCCTGCATACAATTACCTGGAAAAAGACTAAAAGTCAAAAATGTAAGTGTGGTGTCTATCTAATGCATATTGCTTTTACACCATTGTAGAAGTGAAAAATCATAATTTGGGAATGTAGTCATTGCTTCCCTAAAGGAGCACAAAGACTGGTGGTGGTGAGACAAACACAGTAACTGACAAAATAGGGGGTGACAAGGAAACCATAGTGGGCCAGAGAAGGGTGAGGGAGCACAGAAAACCTCCCCTAGCAGCTGTCCATCTTTGAGGAAAGATCAGAGATGACTTTGCTGAAAGAAGTGAGGCCTGACTGTGTGATAGACAATGTTCAAAAAGGGGTCGATGGCAGCTATCTTTTCCCATTGTCTACACTGTGCACTATTCTATTAAGAAACACTAATTGAAGACTTGGTATGGTAGAAATATTATGTATAGAGTCTCAGTCTTACTACATGTCAAGCTCTGGGCTAAGAGTTACGCAGTGTATCAGTGACTAATACAGAGACCTAGGGTTTTAGCTGCTCATGGTTAAGATGATAATGCTGACATATAAGCCTGGGAAAAACCACACATTGTCCACATATGAGCAGACATATGCAGTTGGAGACATCTTAGAAGACTTCTTAGAAGGAGCAGCACCTGGACTTCATCCAAAAAAAGAGGGAGGAATGTGAGATAGAAGATATGGAAAAGAGCACTTTAGGTAAAGGAATCTGAAATAGCACCTGACTGTAGAAATGTCTTTGCAAATATACATCAGCAGGTTCCTGGTAAGGAACCCTGGAAATATCCTTTTGCTCCTTTGTGGACGTAAGAGGTAATTACAAGAATAAAATTCCACTCAGTGTCCTGCCCAACAATTTGGAGAATTGTTGAGCCAGCATGATTCTTTATGTATGTCTACATTATAGTGGTGGGTGTAGGCATGGGAGTGTGCTGGGGTTAATGATGCAGTTCTCTTGCACAACATTCTTTTTTATCTGGGAACAAGATCAAAGAGGACAATGGCTTATTTGTGAGTGTGGTAGTTTTGAAAACTGTGAGGCTTGGATATGAGTCTCCTGCTCAGAAAAGGTGGCCAGTCCACTTCGCTATCTCAAGTAATGGACCCTGCTAAGAAGATTAGCTGATTATAATTCTAGAATTTTTTTTTTATCCATTTCTTCTAGATGTTTCCAGAACTTGGAGTGGATGTTATTAAATCAACGCATTCTCAAGGTGCATTACCCCAAACTTGAAGTGTCAGAAGACTGCCTGTACCTTAACATCTATGCACCAGCACATGCCAGTGCAGGCTCCAATCTCCCTGTAAGGCTGCCTGCTGCCCTTAGGGCTCCAGCTAGCATGCCATTGGCTTGGGATCCAGGAGGGGCTTGGGTATCTGGAATCAGACATACCCTCTATTGGATAAAGGAGTAATGTAACCACATGAGTAATTTCTTTAAAGAAAAATCATTAGAATGGGTGATTCACTTTATTATTCTTTCTGATTGACTCTTTATTGTCAGAGACTTGACATTTACTTCTTATTTAATTTTGTCTTTCCATTCTGGTAAATTTTGAATGGTCTGTAAACTTTCAGGAAAGACATGACTTAACAGGATCCTGATTTCTTTTTTTCTTTAATTTGAGAACTCTTTTTCAAGAGGATCATTCTATCCTCCAACTTTGCTGTTTGTAATTGAAACAGATAATTATGTTAAGTATTTCATCTAAGGATGGAAAAGATCCCTGCAGAAGTGAGTGGGGTTAAGCCTGGTTCTATGAATTATTTTTTGTCTTTTTGAGACAGGGTCTCACTATGTAGTTCAGGCTGGCCTCGAGCTCACTTTGTAGCTCAGGCTGGTCTCGAACTCACAACAATCCTCCTGTCTCAGCCTCCCGAGTGCTGGGATAACAGGCATGCGCCACCATGCCCGGCCCATGGTTCTATGAATTATGTTGTAGGCTCACCTTCCCAGTATCCTCTGTCTCTTGTGTTTTGTTGTATCAGAGCAGTACCATCTACTGAATGCTTATTGTGTGTTAAGCATTGGCTGTTACATCATTTAACCCCCCCAGTAACCCAGTGTATAAGGATAGCCAGACCCATTATACAGATAAAGATCCCTAGGGTATCCATAGGGACTTGCTCTATGTTGCACAAACAGTAGTTACTGGAGTCTGGTGCCAAAGCAAGTGCTTTGTCCAGTTCTTTTTCCTTCATGCTTTCCTATCACAAGGGTTGTATTCTCTAATATGAACATAAAAGCATAGAATACACTTATCATTGTTGTCATTATTACTTAATAGTACATATTTGTAATACACCATAATATTCGTTTGGGGGAATGGATGTGTGCATATAATGTATATTGCTCACTTTCACTCTCTTTACCTTCCTTTCCCCTTTTGTCCCTCCATCACTTTCCCCATCTTCAAGAGTCTACCTTCTAGTTTCCTAGGCTATCTCATTTAATTGTTTTATATTCTAGGTCTACCATATAAGAGATAAAAAGATATTTAACTAATAACATTCTATTGTGTGTATATACCATATATTGTTTATCCACTTCTCCACTGATGGGTATCTAGGCTGTTTTTAGAGAATAGCTATTGTGAATTACACTACTGTAAACATGAATATTCATGTATCACTGTAGTAGTTTTTCTGCTTTTGAGAATATAACCAGGATGATCTATGTGGGTCAAATGGTATTTCTACTTTGATTTTTCAAGGCCTTTCCATATTGATTTCTAGAACTATTTTTACTAGTTTGTATCACCACCAGTAATGTAGAAGGATTCCTTTCCCTCTATATCCCTGGCAGTATTTGTTTTTTTTTTTTTTGCTTTCTTGATGATAGCTGTTCTGACTGAAGTAAGGTGGAATATCACAGTTGCTTTATTAATTTAAAGAGAATAAAAAAACACTAGAAATGATACATAATTTAAAAATACATGATAGGAATTCAGTAATAGCTGTTATATGGCATTTTGTTATCTTCAAAGCAGTTGCTCAGATTGCCATATATGTAGAATTGGTCAAAAAAATTAAGAATTAGGGCTAGTAAGATAGATTATCAGACTAAGTGCCTGCTTAGTGAAGCATAGGGACCAGAACTTGATCTCCAGCCCATGGGCCCCTCTGGCTCCACTGCCATGTACACTGAGCCAGCCAATGAGACCGGGTGTGGTGGCGCACACCTGTATCCCAGTACTGGGGAGCCTGAAGACAGAAAGATCATTGTAAATCCAATCTGCACAGTGAGAGACCCTGTGCCAAATACATAAAAAAGCATTAATTTTATTTCAACAAAACAATAGAAATCATATATATATATATATATATATATATATATATATATATATATATATATATATCATATATAATTGGTGTTTAATCTTAATTATATCCATTTTTCTAGGGCAAGATGAAATCTCTGTTGTTTTAATTTGCAGTTTTTGAATTACCAAGGATGTATCTTGCTCACTTTCAATCTCTGTACCTTCCTTTTCCCTTCCATTCTTCCATTACTTTCCCCATCTTCAAAAGTCTGCCTTCTAGTTTCCTAGGCTTGTTTTATATTCTAGGTCTCTCATATAAGGGATAACAAGATATTTAACTAATAACATCCTATTGTATATGCATACCATGTATTGTTTATCCACTTCTCTGTTGATGGGTATTATATGGGTAAATATATTTATATTCTACATCTATCATATAAGAGATAGCATGAAATTTAGCTAATAAGACCCTATTGTGTATATGTGGATATATATATATTTCCAGGAGGTGAATAGTTGAGTTGAATGGGACCTCTAATCCTAAATTTTTCAGTAATCTCCACACTGATTTCCATAGTAGTTGTACCAGTCTTCACTCCCAGAAGGGCTTCTTTTTCCTCATAGCCCATCCTGCTTCTGTTATTGGTTGATTTCTTAATGATATCCATTTTTCTAGGGCGAGATGAAATCTCTGTTGAACTACCAAGGATGTTGAACTTGTTTTCATATATTTAGTTGCCATTTATATTTCTTCATCTAAGAAGTGTATATTCATGGACACCAATTTTGGATTGGAGTTTCAAATTTTGGGGTCCTGATTTTAAACATTCTTTATATGTTCTATATAGAGTCCTTTGTCTGAGGGACAGTTGGCTAATTTTTTTTTTCTTTTTTTGCAAATTCATAGGTTTTCTTTTACTGTGTTGATGATTTCTTTTCTTAATTTTTTTTTTTTTGGTGGAACTGAGGATTGAACTCAGACCCTTGTGTTTGCCAGGCAAGGGCTTATTCTACTGATCCATCTCCTTAGCCCTTGATGATTAACTTTAATATGCAAAATTAAAATTAATTTTAATTTATTCTTAAAAATATTTCCCATGCACTTTGGCTTTTGTTCATGAACTCTCAGCCTACCCATATGCTTTCAATCTGCCTACTTTCTCTTTTACACTTAGTGTTTCTGTTCTAATATTAGGTCTTTGATTCATTTTGACATTCGTTTAGTGTATGGTGATTTTTAAATTATTTTTTATTATTATTTTTATTGAAGAACAAATAACAATGAGACAGTTTAAAAGACACATTAACAGGACAGATTCGACATATTAATACACTGCAAAATGTTTTTGTAATGTTTTGGTATCGTACAAGGTGCATACATGATATTATACTTACAGACATTATTATAGAAGATATATCTTATCAGTAAATTAAGGGAGTGTAGCTGTTTATTTATCTTATTTTTTTATACCTGAGTTATATCACAGATTCAATAATTAATACTTTCTACATTGTTATTTCCCTAGTAACCTAGTAATTAACACCCTCTACCTTATTATCTCCCAAGTGTCTGTCCATAGTACTAGAAGCCAACATAATATCTTGTCCAACCACTATTAGTGCAAATCTTGCTTCTCATAGAATTATGCAGAAGCACGGCATATTTATTCTAACTGTACTGTTTCTACAGACACATCATGATTCTTCATTTCTATACCCTTTTTTTTGTCTACACCTGTCAAAGAAGGGCAGTCCATTGTCAATAAACCAGTTTACGTGCCTGAACTCAGCGACACAATCCAACACAGTCAGTATTCCACAATAATAGTGAGTTTTCTGAAGAAGTTGTTGACTGTAGCCATTTTCAGCTCAACTTATTATTATCGTCCCACATTGTATATCTCATTTTTATACTTTTCTGCTGGATGTGTAAGACTGAGAAAGAGCAAGACCTACATAACAAATGATGTAGCTTTTGTTTATGATGAGTTCAGTGAAGTCCCCTTAGGGTTTATCTTGTAATCCTGTACCTTACTATGTAGATCCTTTGTCTGTGTCATCCATGCAGATGAGTCATGGCCAATGCTTGACGAGTTTGCTCTCTATGAGAGCCTGAGAGAAAGTTTTCTCTCCATGTGACTCTCCCCAGGCACACTACACAGCATCAATCACTTTGCTCTGTGGCTCCATAATCTCCTTCATCAGAAAATCTGGGGCACAACTGAGTTTCATGATGTTACAGTACTGGTTCCCCTATGCCCTGAGTTTTCGCTGACCCTGAAAGGCTAGGGCCAAAATGTTGGTTGGCCTTGTGGCTCTTCTATTTCTCCAATTTTCCTATGCAGGAGCATGGAATATCTTTCCATTTTCTGAAATCCTCTATAATCTCTTTTCTTAGCGCGTTGTAATTTTCTGTGAAAAGCTCTTTGACTTCCTTGGTTAAGTGAATTCCAAGTTATTTCATTTTCTGCAGTGCTACTGTAAAAGGTATCGTATCTATTGTTTCCCTTTCAATGGGCTTGTTATCTGTGTAGAAGAATGCTATTGACTTTTAGTATGCTACTGAACTTCCGTATCAGTTCTAGTAGTTTCTTGGTGGAGTTTTTGGGGTCTTCAAAGTAAAGTATCCTGTCATCTGCAAATAGTGATAATTTAACTTCTTCCTTACCTATTCTTATTCCTTTGATTTCTTCCTCTTTTCTAATGGCTGTTGCTAATGATTCCAAAACTATATTGAATAGGAGGGGTGATAGAGGACATCCTTGTCTTGTACCTGATTTAAGAGTAAAATATTTCAGTTTTTCCCCATTTAGGATTATATTAGCCTTTTGGTTGAGATAGATGGCTTTTATCAAGTTAAGATAGAGCCCATCTATTCCAATTTTATGTAGGACTATGAACATGAATGAGTATTGGACTTTGTCAAAGGCTTTCTCTGCATCAATTGAGATGATCATGTGGTTTTTAGATTTCAGTCTATTAATATAGTGTACTACATTTATAGATTTTTCAATTGAAGTATCCTTGCATCCCTGGGATGAATCCTATCTGGTCATTGTGTATGATCTTCTTGATGATTTGCTGTACTCTATTTACTAGGATTTTATTGAGAATTTTTGCATTTATGTTCATGAGGGCGATTGGCCTGTAGTTCTCCGTTTTGGTTGTGTCTTTCCCTGGTTTTGCAATTAGCATAATACTTGCCTCCAGAAATGTTTTTGGCAGGACTACTTTCTTTCCAATTTCATTGAAGGGTTTGAGGAGTGTAGGGATTATATCTCCTATAAATTTCTTGTTGAATTCAGCTGTGAATCCATCAGGACCTGGACTTTTCTTTGTCAGTAGGCTTTTTATTATGTTTCGTATTTTGTTGGCTGTTATTGGCTTATTCCGAGTTGTTATATTTTTTTGGGTCAGTTTTGGTAATTTGTACCTTCCAAGGAATCCGTCCGTTTCTTCTGTGTCTTCTATTAGCGTAAACATTATCGAAGTAACTATTGATAATCTTCTGAATTTTTTCTGGGTCTGTGGTAATTTCACCCTTTTCATCCCTTACTGCATTTACTTGAATATCTTCTTTCCTCTTTTTGATGAGACAAGGTAGAGGCTTATCAACACTATTTAGTCTTTCAAAGAACCAACTTTTTGATTTGTGGATTCTTTGAAGTATTTTCTACCTCTCAATTGAATTAATTTCTTTATTAAATCTTTATGATTTCTTTCCATCTTTGCGCTCTGGGTTTCGTTTGCTCTTCTTTTTCTAGTTGCCAGAGGTGCAGCATTAGGTGTCTATCTGTTCCCGCTCTGTTTTCCTAATATGTGAGTTCATAGCTATGAGAACTGCTTTCATCACATCCCATAAATTCCGGTAAGTTGTACTTGAATTTTCATTGAATTTTAGATTCTGTTGAATTTCTTGTTTAATTTCTTCTGTGACCCATTGATTGCTGAGTAGTATGTTGTTTAATTTCCAGGAATTTAGTGGGTTTTTCTGGTGTCTTTTGTCATTTATTTCCAGTTTCATTGCACTGTCATCAGATAATATGCATGGCATAATTTCTGTTTTCTTGCATATACTTATGCATGACCTCTGGACTAGTATGTGGTCTATTTTGGACAATGACCCATGTGCAGCTGAAAAAAATGTGTATTCAGCTGTGGTTGGATGGAACACTCTGTATATGTCCACCAGGTCCATTTGTTCCAAGCTCTGGTTCTGTTCTGCTACTTCCTTGCTAATTTTTTGTCTGGTTGACCTATTTTTTTGAGATAAGGGAGTGTTAGGGTCTCCTGTTAAGATTGTGTTCTTAGATATTAGGTTTTTCATGTTTATTAAGGTTTGTTTTACATAGTTGGGTGCTCCTGTGTTTGGTGCATATATATCTATGAGTTTTACCTCTTGCTCTTGAATGTTTCCCCTGACCAATATATAATGGCTTTCTTTGTGTCATTTGATCATTCTTGGCTTGAAGTTAAGAGTATGTGAGAACAGAATTGCTACTCTCACTTTTTTCTGAGGTGCTGGGCATGTAGTATTGTTTTCCATCCTTTGACTTTGAGCCTATAAATGTCCTTTTGTGTTAAGTGTGTTTCTTGTATACAGCATATTGTTGGGTTTTGTTTCCTAATCCACTGTGCCAGTCTATTTCTCTTAATTGGTGAATTGAGTCCATTTACGTTAATGGTTAAAATTGAAATGTGTTGACTTATGTTTATCGTGGTATTTACCTGCTGTTTTTTACTCCTTTGTAACCTTTGTTTAATTGTCTTTAGTGGGTTCCTTCCATTATCATTCGTGGAGTTCTGGTCATTGTGGTCTCTCTCTAAAACATCTTTCAGCAGTCTGTGTAGGGATGGCTTTGTCATCATGAAATTCTTTAGTTGTTCTTTGTCGTGGAGGTATTTCACTTCTCCATCAAACTTGAAAGAGAGTTTTGCAGAGTATTATAATCTGGGGTGGTATTTGCTTTCGTACAGGACTTGAAGAACTCTGTTCCATGCTCTCCTTGCCTTCATGGTTTGTGTAGAGAAGTCTACTGTAATTCTGACGGGTTTTCCTTTGAATGTGATCTGCTTCTTCTCTCTAGCTGCTTTAAGTATATTATTTTTGTGTGGGAGTTCTGGGATCCTGACTTATATTTCTCAGTGTGTTTTTTCTTGTGTTGAAGTTATTTCGTGTTCTGTATGCTTTGGTTGCCTGAATGTTGCATTGTTTCCTCATATTTGGGAAGTTTTCTGCAATTACTTATGCCCAAATTCTTTTTATGTCATTGGTATTGACTCCTTTTTTCTCATTGATACCAATTATTCTCACATTGTTCATCCTGGTATCATCTTGTAGGTGATGGATTATTTTTTCCTGCATTCTTGTTGTTTTTAAGAGATCCTTTCTGACCTTTTCACCAGCTGCACCAGTTTTCTTCAAGATCTGAAACTCTGTCTTCACTTTCACTCAAACAGTTTTGTAGAGTCGTGATTGATATTTTTACTTCTTCTATATCTCTTTGACTCTGTTTCATGCGTTCTATTTCTTTTCTGTATTGCTCATTCAAGGAATCTGTCATATTTTTCATTTCCTCTGTTTTTTTTTTTTTTTATCCATGTCTTCTTTAGAGGTAGTTATTAATTCTTTTCTGCAGAGTTTCTTCCATGTTGGGTTTCCTCTGCATATTTCCGGACTTGTTTCTATATTTCAGATGCTATGAAATCAAAGAATTCTTTTTTTCAAAGAATTGTTTTTTTATTTCAGATATTATTTCTGCTTTGAGTTCCTCATGACCTTTCTGCTTTTTTTCTTTGCTTCAGATGCTCTTAATTCATGTATTTCAGCTAGAGTAGTGCTCTCTGCACTTGTTCTGGGTGAGCATTGCTTTTCCCCCTGATGTTTCTGCATTTTATTCTTTAATATATATGGTATGTATTCAGATATTTCTTTTTTTATTTGAGGAATTAATTCTCGTCTCAGTTCCTCTATACCTTTATTCTGCTGTTCCTTTGCTTCCGTATCTGTTAATTAATTCATTTCAGCTGAGCTAGAGTCCTTTGCACTTACTGGTGGACTTGAGGCCTGAGATTACATTTTTCTTCTTGTCTTTGACATTTTGTATGGCACTGACCTCTGACCTTTCGTGTAGAGCTTTGGGTTCATTTTTATAGAAAGGAGGTGCAGGATAAGGTTTAATTTTGCTTATTCTGCTTTTCTGATGTGAGAATTCACTGCTATAATTTTCTTTGTGATGACTGCTTTCATAGTGTCCCGCAGGTCCTGGTAAGTTGTATTTGCATTTTTGTTTGATTGCAAATATGGTTTAATATCTTGTTTAATTTCATTTGTGACCTATTGGTTGTTCAAGAGGGTGTTAATTTCCATGTGTTTATGGAATTTTTGCAATTTCTATTGTCATTAACTTTCAGTTTCACTATATTATTGTCTAATAATATGCATGAGATAATTTCAATTTGTTTTTGCATTTACTTAAGCACGTTGTATGGGTTAGTATATGGTCTATTTTAGAGAATATCCTATGTGCAGCTGAGAAGAATCTCTATTCTCATGTTAGGTGAAATTTTCTGTAAATTTGTTCACAAGTTTGGTTTAGTTTTGTTACTTCTTTTCTGATGATTTTGGCTAATTAATCTCTTTGTGACAATGCAATGGTAAAGTCCCCTGTTACACTTATGCAATTGTTTTAGTTTTTCATCTCTATTAATATTTGTTTTATATAGTTGTGTGCTTCTATATTTGGTTCAAATGTATTTATAATTGTTATCACTTCCTCTTGAAGTTTTCCTCCAACAAATGTGTAAGTGACACTAGCTCTTCTGATCATTTTTGGTTTGAAGTTCACTTCATCTATCAGCATAATAGCTACTCCTGCTTTTTTATGAGTTTCTATTGATTGGAGTATTGCTTTACATCTTTATCTACAAATAAATGAATTGCCTTTTGAGTTAAATATGGTTCTTGTATACAACATTGTTGGATTTTGTTTCTTGATCCATTCTGCCAATCTGTTTCTTTTCATTGGTGAATTGGGGCTACTTACTTTAGTAATATTACTGATATGTATTACCTTATCTTTGTAATGATATTTTCCTGCTGTTGGTTCCCTGCTTTTCCCATAGGTTTTATAAAATTTTTTTATTACTTTTATTTAGAAAAAATTGCAATGAGGCAGTTTCAAAACAGGTTGGCAGGAGAGTTACAAAAATCCATACATTGCATATTGTTGTCTTTGTGTCTTTGTAGTAGTCATTCATAGCACAACATGCAGACATGATATTCTGTCCAAACACTATTAGTACAAATTCATCTTCTCATTGAACCAAGAGAAAACAGCTATATATCTATCCTAACCATTTTTCATATACAGAATCAAAGTGATCCTTCATCTACAGCTCCTCTTTTTGTTTATTTATTTATTATTAATTTTATTGAGAAACAATTAACAATGAGACAGTTTCAAAGCAAATTAATAGGACAGTTTCAATAATTAACACATTGCATATTGTTATCTTCTGTCTTGGTTTGTTTTTAATTGTGTTGAAGTTATTTTGATTTCTGCACGCATTTTTTTTAGCTGAAGGTCTGATTGTCTCCTCATATTTGAGAAGTTTTCTGCTATTTCTTCTGCTCATATTCTTTTTATATCATTTGTATTGACTCCTTCTTTCTCATTGATGCCTATTAGTCATACATTGTTCATCTTTGCATCATCTTAAAGGTGATGAATTATTTTTTCCACAATCCACCGCTGGTGGGAATGTAGACTGGTACAATCATTGTGGAGGTCAGTGTGGAGACCCCTCAAAAGAATGGGACTAGAAATCCCATTCAAGCTGGCTATCTCCCTACTGGGAATTTTCCCAAAGGATCTGAAAACATTGTATCATAGTGATATATGTGTACCTATGTTTATAGCAGTGCAATGTGTGATAGCAAAACCTTGGAAACAACCAGGATGTCCATCACATGAGGAATGGTTGAAAAAGATGTAGTATTTCTATATAATGGAGTATTACTCAGCTATTAAGAATGATAAGTTTGAAGCATTTATACTGAATTGGATGCATTCGCCGTGACTCATCCACATGGATGACACAAACTAAGGATCTACAGAATAATGTACAGGACTACAAGATAAACCCTGAGAGGACTTCACTGACCACATAAGAAATATAAAGTTGGTATATAAGTCTTGCTCTATCTAGGTCTTAACCATCCAGCAGAAAAGTATAAAAATGAAGTGTTGTTTTTATTTCCATTTCGCGAATGGCTAGCGATGTGGAGCATCTTTCATATATTTATTTGCTTCTTTAATTTTGTCCTCTGAGAAGTGTGTATTCATCTCAGATGCCCATTTCTGAATTGGGTCTTTAAATTTGAGGGCTCTGTTATACCTTAGTTCTTTATATATTCTAGACAGTAGTCCTCTGTCTGATTGCTTATTAGTTAAGATTTTTTCAAAATTTGTGGGTTGTCTTTTTACTCTCTTGACAATTTCTTTTGACATGCAGAAGCTCCTTAAGAAGAGTTTATCCCAGTTGTTGATTCTTTCAAGTGCTTCCTGTGTGAATGTATGTTTGTTCATGAACTATTTACCCACCCCCATGTCTTCAAGAGTTCCTCCTACTTTCTTTTCCAGGAGATTCAGTATTTCTGTTTTAATGTTTAAATCTTTAATCCATTTTGACTTTAACTTAGTGCATGGTGATAGAGGTGGGTCAAGTTTTAGTTTTCAGCATGTGTAAAGCCATGTTTTCCAGCACCATTTGTTAAAGAGGCTATCTTTCTTCCAGTGAGCTTGTGTAGCCCCTTTGTCGAGGATAAGATGGTTGAGTGTTTTCGTAGATGCCTCTGCGTCTTCTAATCTATTCTACTGATCCTCAGGTCTCTTTTGTTGCCAATACCATGTTGATTTTATCACAGTGGCTTTGTAGTATAATTTCAAATCAGGAATTGTGATGCCTCCTGCCTTGTCTTTATTGGCCAAGATTGCCTTTGCTATTCTAGGTTGTTTGTGGTTCCAAATAAATTTTAGGATTGATTTCTCTAGGTCTGGGAGGTATGATGGTGACAGTTTGATAGTGATTGCATTAAATCTGTACAGCAATTTTGGGAGTATGGCCATCTTCACGATGTTGGTTCTTCCTATCCAGGAGCATGGAATATCTACCCATTTTCTGAAATCCTCTATAATCTTTTTTCTTAGATTGTTGTAATTTTCCATGAAAAGATCTTTGACTTCCTTGGTTAAGTGAATCCCAAGTTATTTCATTTTCCATGGTGCTATTGTAAAAGGTATTGTTTCTATTGTTTCCCTTTCAGTGTGCTTGTTATCTGTGTAGAGGAATGCTATTGACTTTTGAGTATTGATTTTGTCTCCTGCTATGCTACTAAATTTCCCTATCAGTTCTAGTAGTTTTTTGGTGGAATTTTTGGGGTCTTCCAAGTAAAGTATCATGTCATCTTCTTATAGTGATAATTTAACTTCTTCTTTACCTATTGTTATTCTCTTTATTTCTCCCTCTTTTCTAAGGAGTCCAAGACTATATTGAATAGGAGGGGTGATAGAGGACATCCTTGTCTTGTACCTGATTTAAGAGTAAAAGATTTCAGTTTTTCCCCATTTAGGATTATATGAGCTTTTGGGTTGTCATAGATGGCTTTTATCAAGTTAAGATAGAGTCCACCTATTCCAATTTTCTGGAGGCCCTGGAACATGAATGAGAGTTGGACTTTGTTACAGGCTATCTCTGCATCAATTGAGATGATCATGTGGTTTTTAGATTTCAGTCTATTAATATAGTGTATTACACTTATAGATTTTTCAATATTGAAGTATCCTTGCATCCCTGGGATGAATCCTACCTGGTCATGGTGTATGATCTTCTTAATGATTTGCTGTATTCTATTTGCCATCATTTTGTTAAGTATTTTTGCATCTATGTTCATGAGGGAGATTGGCCTGTAGTTCTCCTTTTTGGTTGTGTCTTTCCCTGGTTTTGAAATCACTATTATACTTGCCTCCAGAAATGATTTTGAGAGAACTTTTTCCTTTTCAACTTCATTGAAGAGTCTGTGGAGTGTGAGGATTATATCTTCTATAAATTTCTTGTAGAATTCAGCTGTGAATCCATCAGGAACTGGACTTTTCGTTGTCAGTAGGCTTTTTATTACGTTTGGTATTTCGTTGGCTGTTTTCGGCTTAGAAAGAGTTGTAATATCTTCTTGATTCAGTTTTGGTAATTTGTACCTTTCAAGGAATCTCTCCATTTCTTCTGTGTCTTCTATTTTGTGAGCGTAAAGATTCTCGAAGTAACTATTTATATTCTTCTGAATTTCCACTGGGTCTGTGGTGATTTCACCCTTTTCATTCCTTATCGCTTGTACTTGAATTTTCTTTTGCCTCTTTTTGATGAGGTTGGCAAGAGGCTTATCAACTTTATTTAGTTTTTCAAAGAACCAACTTTCGATTTGTGGATTCTTCCTCTCAGTTGAATTAATTTCTGCTATAACCTTTCTGATTTCTTCCTGTCTTTGCACTCTGGGTTTTGTTTGCTCTTCTTTTTCTAGTTGTTGGA
>PVKA01012739.1:0-56946 GCA_004027165.1 Ctenomys sociabilis
AAAAGATAGGAAGGAAGGAAGAAAATAGGCAGGGTAGAAGGAAGGGAGGGAGGGAGGGAGGAAGGAAGCAGGGTAGAAGGGAGGATTGCCCTTGGGCGTGCATGAATGCTGTATCACAGGAAGCAAGTGTCCGTGCAGCGCAGCCTGCCAGAACGTCATCTACCCATCCCAGCGAACCACAGCAGCGACTTGTACTAGGGTGATGACTGATGACAGGAGATGAAAGGAAGGGCGCCCCGAGAAGAGCATGGTCACAGAACCTCATCTGTGCCTCCAGTGACGCAGCCAGGTGTAGGCTCAGGCCAACATGTTCCAGGAGCCTGGAACGATATGCATGGTACTCACTGGGTGGGGTGGGGGCTCGATTCAAATCAAAGCGGAGCTGTCCTGGGCACTTCCGAGGCTTGGTGGGAAAGAGGGCTGAGAAACTAGGCTGTCTGCTGCAGCGCGGGTGTGATGGGGCGATGCGGCCAGAAGGGCGTCAGTGTTTTCCCGCCTCTGGGCCAGACAGTTCCTTTTTCCTTGGGTCTGGCACCGTCCCCTAGAATTTCTGACCCAAGGTTTTGGGGGCAAGCTTTGGATGTCTGCATATATTTTTCTAACATTTGAGGCAGTTCCGATACAGACCGAAGTTTGAGAAACTGGCCTAAAACACCATTCTAGGAAGGACAGGCAGTGTGGATAGGTATTGAAGTAACAGTGGTAGCAATGAAAATTTCAGGTGATGGAGGCAAAGTGGTAGATAGTGTATTAGAGAAAATTATATGCATCTGGAGTTACGCATATACTTCATAAGAGCAGACCACGCTATCAAAAGGCTAATAGTGGCTTTGTTCACTTTCTCTATCAGTTAGCTTTCTGTCACTCTAAAAAAATACCTGATAAACAACTTACAAAGAGAAATGGTTTGTTCACAGGGCTCAGTCCAAGTTCTCTGGCCCTGTTGCCCCAGTCTGGGGTGGGACGGCACGGCCTTCTCGGAGCACATGGCAGAAAGGCCCCTTGGCATCATTAGCAGCAAAGCAGAGGCAGGAAGAAGCGCAGAAGAGCCCTCTGAGGCCACACCTTTCCAACCGGGCCCCACCCCCTAGCAGCTCGAATAGCTGCGAGCTCCTCATTATATTGACTCCTTGCAAAGTCCCCACCTCTGAGCACATCAGATTAGGGACGGGGCTTTTTTCTTTTAGTAGAAAGAAATAATAGTCTTTACTGTCATTTTAATGTCTGATTCTATTACAACAATATTTGAGATTCCACAAATAATTGCATACTTTTGCTATTAAAAGACCTTTGTTAAAGTATTTGCACTTCACCTCTTAGGAAATGCCTTGGTTACTTTTCTCTTGTTACTGAGACAAAACACAGCAGGGAGGCCCCGAGGCCCCACCTGAGTCATTTAAACTTCTATACTTCTCAAGTTGACACAATGTGTTAACCATCACAATCCACCCCTTGGCAAGCTGACAACCAGGCACATTTCTTTAAACAAGTCTACAGATACAAAGACATGCTGACTCTTATCATTATACAACCTGAACATAGTAACATAGATTTAACAATCCTTAAGAACCAGTATTAAGTCTATCAACACTATATTACATTAGAACCATAACATTTCACCCCACCCTCTTCATGCACATCTTTTTATGCAAAAGGCATTTAGTCCACCTGCAAGAATTGCCAAAGTCCTAACAGTTTCAGCACTGCTGAAAAGACCAAGTTCCGATCTCTGAAATTCAAGTTAAGCTCTTAGCTACAAGATGCCATACAAATGAAAAGTTAAACACTTCTAACAGCCAATGGCATAAATAAACATTTTCATTCCAAAAGTTATAATCAAGGGAATACAAAGGATTGGGACCAAAGCAGGTCCAAAATCCAACAGGGCAAAACACTGTCCTGTAGTTCTATGTCCAACATTAGGCAATCTGTGGCAAACTATGAGATCCAAAGGGCTTGTGAGGTTCCATCCCTACAGCACTTCTGGTGATTATAGTTCCCACAGCTGGCTTTACTCCCTCTATGCAGGTTTCCTTGGATGATCCACATTCCTGGTTTCTTCAAACTTATGAGGCCTTCGTAGCACCTTTGACCTCACCCTCACAGCTTCATACATTGCCCCCTCAGGGACACACTACCTGGTTCAGGCCTTCTGAAATCGAGGTGGAGCAATAGCCAGGCTTCCCTCTCTCATGGCCATAGTGGTCAAGTTCCTGCATCACTAGGCACTCTGATTCAAATTTTCAAGAACAAACTTTCTATGCCACTGTCATTCTGGAACATGCTGCCTGCAGACTTCTCCTCAAAGCAAAGTCTTCCACTTCTGTGATTTTAAGGCTGCAAAGGATGGAGATTTGCCGCTTCTTGTGATGCCCTCAGGCCTTCTTTGTTCTTCTGTTCCTTCTCAACAATGATGGTCTCCCCAGCACTATATTTGTTGTATATAACTTTACTGGGGCTTCCCTTCTGGCCAAACTCACATTTTAATTTACCCTCTGAGCTCTTTGCTCTTAATTCTCAACATAGATCTGGCTAAAGCCCCCAAAAATAGTCATGCCACAGCCTCAATATTCAATTGCCTTGAAATTTCTTCTATCATATTAATTAGTATGCAAAGTCTCTAGATAGGAGCAAAATGCAGACAAACTCTCAGCCAAACTATAACCCACTGTCTGAACCCATAACAGCCAAGGCAGTCCTTCTTCCCAATAGAATGCTCCCAAGGCTGGTCTTTTATCAGCAGGGTTTATATTAGCCTCATTGGTCTATGAGCTCTAAGCAGAATCCCCCATACAGAATAGCCTAAAATATGCCAGTGCTACTCTTTCAGTCGGCATTTCCAAACCCTTCCAAAATCTTCCCACAAGCCATTCCCAAAGGCTCTTGTACCACACTGTCAGGTAGTCTCAGCAATAACCCATTCTCAATACTAAATTCTGTCTTGGTTATTTCAGCAATGAGAGAAAAATAACCAATACCCAAAATTAAGGAAGGAAACACCCAAAATTAAGGAAGGAAAGATTTGTTTAGCTCACAGTTTGTGGAGGTTTCAATCCATACTCAGCTGGTTCCAAGGCATGGCAGAGGGGTAGCAGTTCAAGATACCACAAGACTGCAAAAGTAGCAAGAACCAAAAGGGGAGAGAAAGCCTTCTTTTCTCCCTTATACTCTAAGCACACAGCCCTCAGGAGGGTGCAGCACTCACACCAACTCCCTGCCCTCCTCTTGCACAGACTCAGGATGTTTACATAGTGAGGACCCTGGTCCCCCACTGAGTCACTTCAACTCCTAACCTTCTCAAGTTGACATAATTCATCAACTGCTACAGGAACTGAAAACAAAAAAGTATTTGTCAACACACAATCACCCACGATCTTCTCGGTGTTTCTTTTCTTTTAATAGGTATTTTCTACCTTTACCTATGAAAGTTAATTCTCACTTACCAGAAGTCTACCACCACTGAAGGATGCAGAGCTCCAGAGCTCAAGTGATCTAAACCTTTAGAGTATAAGGGAGAAAATAAGGCTTTCTCTCCCCTTTTGGTTCTTGCTACTTTTGCAGTCTTGTGGTATTGCTGATGGTAACCAATCCACCAGTAGCACAGGAATTTGCAGAGTATAGATTATAATAATCAGAGAAAGAGAAGCCCTGGTGTCTTCCAGATTCTTTCAATTTCTTCAGGCCAATGTCTGTATAATCTAAGTTATACTCCATGCCACAGGAACCTCGAAGTGCACACTGGTCTCCAGGAGAGTCATAGCCTTCACAGCTCACCACAGTTTTTCCAAATCTGTATGCCATATCCAAATAGGACTTACATTCGCAAGGTTGTCCCAGCATAGCACAGGGTTCGTCATTAGCAGCACTAGTAGGCCAAGGAGTTGGCTGCACCCGGCCGCCCCCGGCGCCCCGCGGGTCAGGGCCATGGCGCTCGGTGAAAACGATGCACGTCGGTCCGTTAGGCACTTGTGCGCCCGCAGAGGGCTGTGCAGGGAGGGTGGGGTGGTCGGGGCTTTTTAAGCTGGCTGAACAGTACCAAGTCCACCTCCAAAGGCTTTCACCCCTTCCTAAACAGCACTGGATACTGTGAAAGACTTCCAATCCAAGAGGTACTTTTTATTTTAGATTTCACACATTCTTTTTTATTTTAAAGAGTAAAAGCAAAAATAAAGGTAACAACAAATAGCAAACAGAAAGAAACAGAGTAACATACAGCACCACATATGGTGCAAAATTTCAAAGCAAGCATGAAAAATTAACAATGGTTGTGGCATTACATATTTTAGTGGCAAATCTGTTCCTTAGATTGACATATACATATACAAGATTAGCCAAATAATTAAACATGAGCACTCACATTCAATGAACTTTAATATTTTTCCTTGCCCTTTTTACTTTTTATTTTTTAATTTATTTTAAAGCTACATCGTAATCATTGCTAAGACATTAGAAATGGTACACAATTAGAAGAACAAGATGAGAGGCATTCATCTGGGGATTTTGTTTTGCACAGAACTGTCCTCAATGCAGTTGCTGAGATTCAGACATTACCATATAGAGTCAGTCAAAGTGAAGACTTTGGACATTGACTGCTACCTTCAAAAAGCTGATGGAATTAGAACTACAATCATCTAGCTTTCCTGGTATATATTTACATGACTTTTTTCTCTTCCCTTTTTCCCCTATCTTTTCTTCTTGCCCTCATCTTCATTATTTATTCCTTATGTTTAGTTTCTTTCATGGTACTATGTCTATTGTACCTTTTAGGTTTTATTTCTTCTTTCAGGTTTTTACACTAGGGAAACAATAGGATGTTTAGACATGCGGGTCTGATTGACTTTGCTTCTGAGTACAGCCTGCAGTTGCATCCACTACCTACACAGGCCTCAAGTTTGTCTTTCTTTATAACTGGGCAATGCGCCATCCTATAGACCTAAGGGCCTCCAAGACACAAAGTGCCATTGCTGAAAGCTTTTGGCATGATCTCCTTTCTTAAAAATAGAACTTATTTTATATGTCCATGCCAAACTTGAGCCGAAGGTATAGAGCTCGCCTACCTAGCCCTGTGCCCAGGCATGCCCACCTTCCCCACCAGGAGACGCGTGTCTTATAATTGATTAGCTGATGCTGGCACTAGCATCAGCCGTGTCCATTCTTGGCATTCAGGGTTACTCTTGCCGAGTACATTCTGTAGGTTGGTACAAATGTAATAGGACATAGCTCCAAAACTGTAGACCGTATGGTGGAGTTTCACTGCCCTAAAGACTGAACATGATTTGTCCCTTTCTCCTTGCCAGTCCTGGCAACCACCAGCTTTGTCCCGTCTCCATGGCTTTGCCTTCGGCATGTCACAGCGTGCAGGGGCTTTCAGATCACCCTTGTCTCACTTGGCAGTAATGCATTCAAGTCTCTGCCACGTCCTTTCCCAGCTTGGTGGCTTGCTTCATTTTGGTGCCGAGCAATGTTTTCTTGTCTGGACGCCTGTTCATTCTTCTACTTCTTGCCACCTATTGAAAGACACCTTGGTTGTGCCCAAGTTTTGACAATTATGAGTGAAGTTGCTGCAAACATGTATGTGAAAATTTTTTATACAGGCATAGCTTGTGACTCCTGGGGGTAAGTTACCAGGGACTGGGAGGACTTTGAGATGTGTGTGTGAGTGTGCCTCTTAGGGAATGCTCTGACTAGATAAGTCGTTCTCTCTATCTTTGTGTGTCTCTCTGTCTCTCTCTGTCTCTGTCTCTCACTTTCTATTTGTGTGTGTGTGTCTGTCTATCTGTGTCTGACTGTCTGTCACTCTGTGTGTATCTGTCTTTCTGTCTCTCTGTCTCTCTCTCTCTGTGTCTGTCTCTTTGTCTCTGTCTCTCTATATCTCCCTCTCTGTGTGTCTGTCTCTATCTCTCTCTTTGTATCTGTCTCTCTCGGTCTCGGTCTCTGTCTCTATCTCCCTGTCTCTGTCTCCCTCTCTCTCTCTGTGTCTCTATGTAATCATCCAATTTAATCATTAATTTAGGTTTCTAAGCTTCAGACCTAAGATGCAGGCCCCAGGGGGTGTGGCGAGCACTGAGAAGAATCTGCTGGGTGGCAGAAAGCCTGCTTTCCAAGACACTGTAGTGGGCATAGGCCGGTGCTTCTTTTTAATTTATGCAGAGAAGAGGGCAGTGGCTAGGGAGCTCCTGCGCTTCATCGCTAAGTCAAGCACTGACTTCCCCTGTGGCCTTGGAAAGTCATTTAGTGTCTGGGCTGCAGTCTTTCTGCCCATAAAGGGAAAATCTTGTTGTTCATCTTGGAGGCATTTTAAAAGGAAGGAAACATGAAGTTCTGTGGGGCTGCTATGCTGGCACTGGGGGCATCTTCTACATTGCACCACTCTCCTAGGGGCTGCATCTCTTGTGTGCTAGGGTCTCTCCCTAGAAGAGCAGGCCCCAGCCAGCTCCTGAAGAGACCGCAGAAGGCACTCTTGAAGGAAGGCCTGTGATGTCTGTGCTCATCTTGATGTTTCCAAGCAATGTTCAGAGTTCCCCTCACAGACTCCAGCTCGCTCATTCTCAGCTTGTTATCAGTGAAATTCACTGAGAGTGTCTCCTTCAGGAGTCATACAGTTGTGTGTGGGTTCAAGAGAAAGCAATTTGCCTGATTCCAAGCAATGTAACGTTTTTGAGAAGAAACATTTGAATAGTTAAGCCTGGAAAAGGACAGCGGGGATGGTGACAGCCACAGACACTTGTGCCAGTGTCCCTTAATGATAACTCCACTCTGATTCATTCTGTCCTTGTCCTCTGCTGCTCCAAGATAAGCTTTCCAAGAGAATTCTCATGGCTGCATTGGGTCCTAGGCCCCTGTTTGGCTGGCTGGATGCCAGGGGCACCCTCTGTTTGGAATGGCTATGACATCATAGCCAAGTAGAAACAGCGAGCTAACAGCAAGAAGCCAAGAATCAGGGCCAAAGACAGAGCTCCTCAGAGATGCCCAAGCCCAGCCGAGCTGCACCATGCAGCTGTGACAGTGGACTGTCGGGGGCAAGCGATTGGTGGCCAACGGCAGTCTGGATTCAGAAAGCAACAGTTGTAGAGCCCAAACAAGTTTCTTCATTCCAAAAACGTCGAGTGGGCCATGGCTGATTTCAGCCGTGCCCCATGACAGTGAGGATGACTAACTGTTCTCCGTAATCGTAGTAGAATAGAAGACTTCAATCAGTAAAAGCCATCCTATCGCTTTTCTCCACACTCATTTTTCCTTGCCTCTCAAACCCAGAACCCCTAGAGATTAAGATTTGCCTTGTTTAATGGGTTTGTTAACATAGATTACGCCCATGGAGGCCTCTAAACTCAGGGGGCCTGATCTAGCCACAGCGCTGCCCCTGAAGGCCATACCCTGTGACTTCGCCTCCCCCTCCACATTCCCATCGTGTTTTGCTCCCTGGGGTCCTGCTTCCCTCCGGTGGTTGTTCCTCTCACCCTGTCCTGGTGCCTTAGGGCCGCTTGATGTGGTTCCTCTTGTGATCCGGTCCTCAGGTGGACGTCGACCCTCTCCCCTGCAGCCTCCTTGCCTCGTGACCTATGCGCTAGCATTTTCAGCCAGCCACTGCCGACATCACGCTCTTTGCTCCTGCTTCTCCTCTGTGGCCTAAACTCACATTCCCAACTAATGGCCGCACGTGCAACATGCCCCAAAGGGGTCTGACCTTTCCCTCGGCATCCATGGTTCCTTCATCCAGTTTTCGCTTCTGATGTCACACACTCAGGAAGTCAGAACTAAGAGACCCCACCCCCACCCCGTGCTGCCTCCCTCCGACCTGGGCGCGCTGTCTGCTGTGGCTGCGCCTCCAAGGCACAGCCTGTGCGCCGCCCCCTGGGCCTCGGTCGGGGCTCTCCGCACGTCGCTGGGAGTCTTCCTCCTCCGCCTGAGCTGCTTCCTCCTGCAGACCTGTAGGCTCCCCCATAAGAATTAACAGAAAAGAGCCAAGTGAGCTTCTTTTAAAGAAAATAAATGCACTTTTCGTGACTTGTGTAAGAATAGGGCACCACTATAAGCCTTGCATCTTCTTGAAGATTCTCGGTGCAAAAAAGGTAACAGCAAATTAAATGTTGTTCCTCTTTGTGTCATAAAGACATTACAACTGATGGCAACTGTAGGGACCTGGAGATGCTGCACCTGATGGGTGGGCGGGGGAGGAGAGGGCAGCAGAAAAGCTCCAGGGCCCAGACCCACTGGCAGGTTTCCCAGAATGTCAAAAGAAGCCAGAATTTAGATAGATAGACAGATGATAGATAGATAGATAATAGACATCAAGATAGATGATAGATAAATAGATGTGATAATAGATAGATAGAATGATAGATGTGAAAATAGATGTGAGGATAAAATGATTGATAGATAATAGATCAAAGATTGATCTATCTCTTGGTCCCCTTTCTATATGCAAATGACCTCTTTCCTTTCATCAAACTTTTATTTAACAGTTTAATTTTACATTGGATTGTTCAAATAGGAGAATCCTACAGTGCTTAAGCCTGTGTATCTGAGTTTGTCCGCTTAGGTGAAGGGAGGCGAGTGCAGAAGGGGAGGACACACAGCGGTCTGAGAGGGGCGGTCCACCTGTACAGCTGCCCGGTGAGTGTCCTCACCGGGTGCTGTGGATGTGAGGTAAACATGGCCCCAGTGACAAGGAAAGTGGGAAAAGGAGACCTAGAGGTGGAGGGGAGGTGGTGTGTGGGGACAGAAGGGGACTAAAAGGGATCCAGCTGTGCTGTCTGTGTCCCAACTCCCTAAGGTGAATGCAGACAGAACGTACTAGAAACAGGTACTAATAAGAAGATAACCTAGCAGTGAACAGTGTGGAGGCACATGCCACAATTCTATTTTTTTCCTCTCTTTTTGAGACAGGGTCTTGTTATGTAGTTCAGGCTTGCCTTGAGCTCACTTTGTAGGCCAGACTGGTCTTGAACTCACAGCAATCCTCCTGCCTCAGCTCCCTGAGTGCTAGGATTACCCCATGTACCACCACATCTGGCCAATTCTAATTTTCTGATGTCTGAAAATTGTTATAATAAATTTTATAAAAGCAAAACAAGGTTCTTGACTCCAAACACAACATGTGGTACCTGTGTAGAATTCTGGTCTGGAGTAGATTCAGGTCTCTTCCCAGCTAAAATGCTCCTTGCTCCCCTTGCTTTGCCCCTTGCCTAGGCCAGGCTGCTCACCACACCTGTGCAAGCCTGCTGGCCCTCTCCACCAACTCTGTTTATGCTGCCTCCCCCAGCTAGATGCCCCCACCCCACCTCCTACTGCTGCCTGGCCAGTCTGGTCCACCCTCCCCTCATAGGAGCCACTGCTTTCTAGAAACGTCTCCTGTTTGATGAAAGGAAAGAGGTCATTTGCATATAGAAAGTGGACCAAGAGATAGAAGGGAAATGTGACTTCTGAGGAGGGTCGCCCAAGAAACTCTGTACACATTTGCATGTGTGGGTGAATTAACAAGAAGCAAGGAACCTAAGGCTTTGGAAGCTTGGGGCAGGGGGCCAGCAAATTTCAGAGAACTGGCAGAAAGAAATAACACCAGGTGCACCGTGTCCAAACGCAGCATCTAGATACAAATTAATTTCTTATTCCGTTCTACTATCCCCAGCTTGAGAGTAATAGGGACCTAACTACAGTTTTTATAGCAGTGATTCCCTGATCACTCGGGGACCATCCCAGCGAAGCTCTTGGCTAATGCCCCACCTGTATTTCTGGGCATTACTTCCGGTCTAGAACCTTCTGTGCTTCTAGAGCCACTGGAGGTCATGATCGCATTCCACTCACTTGGCATTATTTCTGAGCTATGTTTACATTGTGATTTTAAAGCTCGCTGTGTACAGTCTCTTCAGATTTGTATTTCCTATCATGAGTGTTTATAAGCCACAAGGGATCACAACAGATAATATGGGCTAGAGAAATACACTTTTGTCAGCTCAGGTACAGCATGGAAAAACTAACTGAGCTGTTTTACCTGGAGGAAATTTCACTATTGTTTGAAGGAAATCAAGTGCCAGCCCTTTCTTACATTCAACATGTATTCATTCTTCGAACTAGGAAGGTTTTCTGCAAATAAATATCACTAATATTCTTGAAATCTGTCAAATCACAGCCTAATAACAGAGGAAGGTAAGAGAACCTTCATTTGTCACAGTATTATTCTTATACCATGAGACTGTTTTCTGGAATTCGTCTGGAGAAAATTGCAAACACTGTCAACCAGCTTTCTTCTCCAATTCTCTTCCTTCCCCATCTCCCATTGCCATCACAGACCTCCATGGACAGAGGGTCAGTGACCCTTGTCACTTGTGCTTCTCAGGCCTTTGGAGGGGCTTACGACACAGTGTACGGACTGTTTGCAAAAAGAGAGAGCATGGTGATACGGAGCTGCTGAGTGTGACAAGCTCTGACATACCAGCACAGGAAAAGCCTTTACACACCTGAAAGCTTGCTGAGGTCCTAGGAGATGGTGGCAAACTAGGGCAGAAAGCTACAAGCAGATGGTAAGACGAAGAGCAGAGTGAGGTGTGGGCTAGACGGGAGGCTTGGGCAAGGCCCGGCTGGCAGCAGGAGGTGCGCTGAGCAGGGATGTCCCGACTGGAGTCTGACCGCCTGCTAGTTTGCAGTGGTGCAAGGCAGGAGCGCCATAGATGCTGGAAGACCCATCCAAGAATGGCGACGCAGCAGCGCGTCTCCCCCTGACCTTCACTGCCGCTCACCTCAACAACCACAGCATGCTGCTGGCTACAGACCAGCAGCGCCCGTTGTGGAGCTGAAGGCCCAAAGCTCCTCGCTTCAGCCACCTCAGCGGCGTGCGCTGGAGGTGATCTTGCTCCTGCCTGTCGCTGCAGACATTGGCCAGGGTCTCAGAGATCATTTTGCCTGTCACACTGAAACACAAATGCAACTGGCTTCCACCGCATAGAAGCCCAGTGTGTCACTAGGGAAGATCCATCCATTCCAGAACGTCCGTGGCGCTGATATTGAGAAGCTCCGGTGAACCAGTGGAATAGTTCGGCGCATCCTGTTCTTGTTTCTCAGCGTATTCCGAGCTCAGTGCCTTGCGAGCCCACTGATGTGGTCGGACTGTGCACTGCGGAGGGTGCTTGCTCAGTAGTTGTTGGGTGAAAGTATAAGAGGATTGGGGGAATGATTTCTTTTAGGGATTTTTAACCTTTTCAGGGCTTACTTCCTCAGCTATCAAATGAGATGACCTTAGCTTGACAGGTCCCCACTGCTGACATACAGATGGACTACGGTCTATGAGCTTTTATGCAAATTGCTAAAAAAAAAAAAAGTAGGGTGTAATAACAAGGGATTTTGTTTTAAAATGGAAGGGAAGAAAACTACAGAGCAAGCAGAAAGCAGCAATGAAAGCTCAAAGCACAATGTTAAAATTTAAGAATAAGGGTGCAAAATGCCCAAGAGATGGTATGTGGGGGATGACAAGTTAGTCCCGAGGATCACCTGGCAAGCTGGATGCATTTCATCTGATCTTTCCTGGAACTTCCTGGCATCCTGGATCTCCCGGGCCATTCTGTCGGATTATTTGCCTTTTCATCATTTAATTAAAAACAAGAAAAAAGTTCCTTCAGTTGGCAGCAGCTGAGCACACTTTCTTAGAATTTGTTAAGAGCCACCCAGAGAAACGTCCCTGGCTGCTGGCAGCAGTGGTTGCCTCTTGACTCAGATGGCTTTGTGCTGGGTCTTCTGCCTGTGTGGGACTCTCCACAGCTTCCTTGAGAAGGTCACTGTGAACTTACAAGCCTATGAACTGATGCTCAGGGCAGCTCTTCCTCCTTGTTTCTCATGGTGAATTTTTAACCATTTTAAATTGTTCTTTGACATCAGCCCTCTAGAAAAACAAGAGCAGATGGGAGGGATTTGCTCCCTCCTCTCTCCGTCCCCCTCAGCCCTAATCACAGATGAGACCGTGGATCTCTCTTCTCTGCCAAAAGCAATGCATCTTGCGGTGTTCTGAGCGCTGCCACTTCAGCCATCAAGAAAGCAGGGCAGCACATCCCGTGGCTTTCATGGGCTGTGGCAGCTGCTGCAGCCATGCCATCACCATTGTCACATTTGTCATTGAGAACTTGTGCAAAGCCAGGCCAGAGACTCTCAGTCACTGCTGTGTGGGAGGGAGCACAAGGCCAGAGGGCAGATAAAGCAGGGGCTAATTCTTCCACCCCTCTGACCTTAAAACAGACTCCTGCCTAGTTTCCTAGTGCATTCTGGGAAGCTCCCTAGCAAAGGATGCTAGCAAAATGCAGACCATTTACTAAGTGGTCAATTTGGAAGTTGCACTGAGATGCAAATGAGTTAGACATTGCTTCTCATGAGCTACCAACACAAGATAGATGAGGAGCCATTGTAAAATAGACTCCATAAACTGAATGTTCAAACAGACAGACACAGAAAGAATGGGAAGGACTCGTCCTCAAAACATGCATTCATGAAACTGAGGGATTGTGTTTGTCTTTGAGATGGGCCATGGTGTTCTTTGCCTTACATCACAGCTCAATGATGTGCGTTAACTCCGAGCACCTGCCTCACTGCATGCCCCACCCACATCCACACAGAGAGCCTCAGACATGCAAGGGGACAGCTCTCAAGTCTGCAGTTAAGGCGCAAATGTATTTTGGCTTTGGGGACCAGAGTCAGCTCCCCACCCATTGGCACCAGCTCTCCTCCACCAGCCTTTCTGAGGTATCTTTGAATTGATTGGTTTTTAACTGTTGTTTTCTATCCAAAAGGAGGCATAGATATTTGACACTTTTGAAACATTACCTGGAGAACATGGAAATACTCTTCTGTGAGCCCAAACAAGGGGGGATTTTCTTTCCCATTTTCACAGATGCAGTCAAATGTTGCTGTGTTCACATCCCGATTCGCCACACTTGCCCTCTGAACTCTGATGATTAGGTTGTTTCTCCGCACCACTCGCCTATCTGCTAAGCATTAACACACCTACAACACTTCCTGGTCTTCTGTAATACAGTTGCACTTCACCAAACACTTCCACAGAGGCTGCATTAATTGTTTGCTTCTTAGATGGAGCATTACTTTCATTTTGATCACTTCTGTGGAGGAGCTCTCTGTGTGTGTGTGTGTGTCTCTCTCTCTCTCTCTCTCTCTCTGTCACTCTCTCCCTGTGTGTCTGTGTGCCTCACTCTTTCTCCTCCCCCTCCTCCCCCTTCTTCTCCCCCTTCTTGTCCCCCTCCTCCTTCCCTTCCCCCCTCCTCTTCCTCCTCCTCCTCTTCCTCCTTCTCTTCTCTTTCCTTATGTCTGTTAGTAACACAGCTAGGAACTCTAAAGCTCTGCTTTTTCTCAGTTTCAGTACCTTTCCTTATTGCTGGCTTTCGGCTGAAGTTGTGACAGCCAACTTTGTCCTTTTCAGTCCTGTCTGCAGAGGCCTGGCGTACCTGTGTCTTGTGGGGGAGTAACTAACCCTTCCTTCTTCAAGACAAAGCAGCTGGGCAGCAAATCACAGTTAAATGACGGGGATGGGCACCTCCTACCCTGAGCTGGTGGGGGAACGGTCCAGCTTGTCTGGCCTCTGTCCCACTTTGACTGTGAAGCTCAGGGGGTGTCCACCCTCTTTGTCACCTCCGTAGTGTGCTCATGGTCTTCACCTACAGCAGTGTTCTCCCGTACCTCTAGCAGGAAGAGAGGATTTTATCCACCATCCCTCAGAAGAGTGAGAAAGCCTCTTTTCCAGGCACCACTTAGCATGTCCCCCTGCGTCTGACTGATGCATGTACCATACACTGCAATGTCATGTTCTGGTTATCAGTTCTGGTGGTCGGGTGCAGGGAACTGCTGAACAGCTTAAGAGAAAAAGACTCGAAATGGAGCTCAGCATCGGACCAGCTTCCCCAGCTTCTTGGGCCACCTGATTTGTACATAGGAAGGTGGAGAAGCAGTGCAGTGGCGGGTTCTTGGCTATGTGCCTTGCTCGAGCACAGCACTTCACCTTCAGAGCCTCTTCTGTCCCATCTGAATTTAAGGTAAAATCATTTCTTAGCAGTAGTGAGTGCCTATTTTCAATTGCACTGATCCATATCCCAGGCCCTTTTAAGATACTGATGTTCAGTTTCCACACTTTGATACAGGGCTTCCCTGTATCACTGAGTTGTCTGGGCTGGACTCAAACTTGTGATCCTCTGACCCCAGCCTCCCAGAGTGCTGAGATTACAGGTATGTACCACTGTGTCTGGTTTGATTTCTAAACTACTCCCATGAAAAGAACCAGGGGTCCTTGGAGAAATGGTAGTTCTAGGCCTGAAGCAGGTAGTATACAAGATGGACATGGAGCCTCTGCCGAACCAAAGAATTGCTTTGAAAGTGCATAGTAGGGTCTGGGGAGTTCACTCAGGGATCTAGGCACCTGCCTGGCAAGGGCAAGGACCCAGGTTCAATCCCTGGTACTACATGTGATGCTAGACTTGGAACCCCACACATGGTGGTGCACGCCTATAATTCCAGTGACAGAGAGGATGAGACAGAAGGATCTAGCAACAGAATGGAAGTCCAGTGAGCAAATTAAATTATGTAGTAAGGGCCGGCGAGATAGCTCAGCAGATTAAGTGCTTGCTTAGGTGCCAGCGTTTGATCCCTGGCACCACATGCCACTCTGCCCCTCATACAGGTGTGCTGAGCCAGTGATGGAGTCCAGGTGTGGTGGCACATGCCTGTAATCCCAGCACTCCCTGCCTCCCTAGGCAGGAAACAGGAGGATCACGCATGTCTGAGCTGCACTGTAAGGCCCTGCACAAAAAAAAACCCTAAATCATGTAGTATCAGTTTATAATTATTCATGTAATGAATAATTACATAAATTTGGGAGAAGACGTAAATGGAAGGCAAGTCTCCCATACAAAACTATTCCACATAATTTCTATGGACACACTTCAAAGATGTGGACTGTAACTTGCCTGACAAGTTTAGACTACCAGTAGGTAGGGGCCTGATGCGCAGGGTTGATACAGTGACAAGCAAAGCTGACGCATACTTCTGTGATATGATTATTGAGAATGGGTCTTCATAGCTCTAGCCTTCCCCTCCCAAGCCCATAAACGCTGTGTATCCATGTGAAAAGCACCAGGCAGTGGAGGCAAACCTATAGCACAGTGGGCTATTTGTTATTACTGAGTGTTCTAGAAGGTTCGCCACCACTGCACTAGACAGACCTAGATCAAAGGATGGTCTACCAGATGCTGACCAGTAGCCCTCAGAACTGTCAAAATCATCAAAATCAAGGAGGCTGAGCAACACTCCTACAAAAGGCATTGGAATGCCAGTGGCCAGGCAGTGTGGCATTCTTTATGGGCCGTGGGCCAAAGGAAAGGTTCCAGCAGAAAACTAATGAGGTACAAATAATGGGGGGATTACTTAACATGATGGCTGGTAGTTGTCTCCTCAGTCTCGACAAATGAATCTTGGCCATGTGAGATACGAGTGAAAGATGCTGGACGTGGAATACACAGGAACTCTTGGCGCTGCTTTTGGTGTACCATTTCTGCAAATCCAAAAGCATCCTAATCTAAAAATGCACTGAAATCTTTAAAAGTCCTTCTTTTATGAGCCCAAATCAAAAATAAATCTATCTACCATGTGTAAGCACCTGGTAGTACAGGCATGGTGGTGCACACCTGTAATCCCAGTGACAGAGAGGCTGAGACAGAAGGATCTACAATCATGTAGGGCTGGCAAGATAGCTCAGCAGATTAAGTGCTTGCTTAAGTAAGCACATGGGCCAAGGTTTGATCCCTGGCACCGCATGCCACACCATCCCCCACTTGGTGAGTTTAGTTGGCTCCAACAGTTTCAGGAACATCTGGATCACCCTTCTCTCTTTCGCCCATTTTCCTCCTAAGCATGAACATTTACGAAATCCTGACCTCCATCCTCTGTCCTTCCATCTCACACTCTAGCATTTGACTTCTCTTCCAGTGACTTCTCTTTGCTGCTAGGACAAAAATGAGTTGCTCTCCTAAAACCTGCAAGCCCCTTGAGCCTGCCTCTCCCTGGGCTTATTCTGCATGACCCTCCCTTTGCCCTGTGTTCTGGCCATGGCATCCAGCTTCTGGCCTGCTTCCTCCCAGGACCCCTGGCTCCCAGTATTCCTGCATGAAATGCTCCTCTCCACGCTGCCAGGTTAATCGCTGCCTACCTGCTTACAGAATCACTGGGTCAGATTCTTCCAAGAAGTCTCATCATCCAGAGCGGTTCTTTGTAAGTCAAACATGCAGGTGCATAGTCACAAGATGAATGTCTGCATCCCTCACTAGATCATCAGCAGATCCTGAAGACAAATTTGTCTAGTTCATCATGGTACGCCCAGAACCTAAGACATTGCTTGACATGGTCCATGTTTCATAAATCTGTGAGGATAGAGGAAGCTCTCTCTGGACAATCCCTTTTAGAAAGTAGTTGTATTTTTTTTTTTTTTCCAGAAGCACAATTCTCTCAATCAGAATCTGGAAATGTGAAACTCTTGTCTTTTAGCCTCGTGACTTCCAACTCTTCTGAATGGTAAAGTGAAGGAGAGTTTTGGAGTGGACTAGTTTGAAAGTCCTATAATCTTCTGAATGACGGTGGGCTTTGGCGGCGATGTCTGAAGCGTCAGCCTGCTTCCCGTGCAGGCGAGAAAGGCAGGCGTGGCAAGTGGGCTGCTACTCCGCTGCTTTGGGCGTCCTTGCAGCCCCTGGAACCCAAGCTTCAGGCCATCCTGGTACTTCCTGGCCCTGTAGTGATTCATGGGCTCTGTAAGGTACAGATTTTCTATGCTCAAGTAAAATGAACAGTAAGAAAAGCAGCTCCTGACTGTACCTAATGGTGAAGGAGAGGAAAAGGGTGAGGGAAGGGAGCTCTTTTGTCCATTCCGGAACTGCTACTACTGCACTCTTGGGATATGGCCACAAAGCCTACAGACTGTGAAATAGGAGTCAAGTTATTGAAGAAAGACACCTGCATCTTCCCCAACTGTCTCTGTCTTTTGTGCTGACAAAAATAGCTCACCTTCATTCTTTCTGATTATTTACTTTCTGCCTTTGAATTCGTTTGTTTGTAAGGTAGCCCTACAATAAATACTTTGCAATGCACGTGCAGGTGCAAGCACTGTGACTCTTTGGATATGATTTTTCCTCCAGTGAGGTTCCCTGGAGAACAAAAGGCAGGAAGTGTCCTTCTTCCCTCCCTGCCCCCAGCTCCCAGCCTCCAACAGCCCCCCCAACCTGTCGCAGACCCCAGTCTGCGGCCTTGACTCACAAGTCTTCAGCAAGAGCAGAAGTGGCCAGCACAGCTGAGCTTTGGCCTGGTCCCGAGCAGGTGGGGGACCCAGGCCGCAGGGAGTGGAGCGGGCGCCAGAGCAGGCATCCTGGCAACAGTGAGGCTGGACTGGCAGGAGTAGGGGCAGAGGAGGGAGACGCAGACCTGAAGTGCCACACGCCTGGGCAGGGGGCCCAGCGAGAGGAGAGCAGGGAGAAGCCGAGGTGCGGCCCAGCCGCTGGCCGGCCTCCTGAGGACGAAGCTGGCCCGAACGCTCTCCTCATGCCTAGTGCCAGCTGAGAGGCAAGTGCCATGGTGAGCCCCATTGTTTGCAAAAAGAAAATGGAGGCTTCGAGAAATAAAGCCATGTTTTTAAGCCAAACTGACTCAGTGAATCAAGGAGGCTCCTTGTTGCTGACACGGGCATGCGTCGCCTGGGTGGCTTCGGCAGCTTCCCAGCCCTCCACCTTCACACGGAAGCAAGCACTCCGAAGCCAGCTGGAGCGCAACGCCAGCTGCGGGGCTGCGCCTCTCCGTACCCTGCAGTGGCTCCCCATTGCCTGAAGTGAGTTTTAAGACATGTGGCCCTTCACGTAGAAAGGCTTATTAGAGGAGCTTGATATAATCCATAACAATTCATTAGTGATTCTACAGCTGGTAGAGGAAAAGCACAAACAAGCTGTTTGGATGTCACCTCACCTTTGCGGAGCTGCGATGCTGGGAATGAAGTCCGGCAAGCGCTCTACCGCGGTGCTCCCTCGGCCCCTCCTCCAAACCTTTGTGACCCTGTGTGTTGGCCTCATAGTCCTCCATCACTTTGCAAGCCCCTGCCCACGCAAAACGCCACACCTCCCTTCTTTGCCGTGCCTGCTTGCCCAGGGGCCACACAGGGACCAGGAAAGTGCATGGCAGTCCTGGGACTGATTCAACCGTGACAGCCGTGTCCCTGCTCATTATGTGCACGGGTCCCACCTCGTGGGGGCAGCCAGAGGCCAGCGTGCCCATGACAGGCCTGTGCAAGCTCCTCCGCAGCCTCGCCACTCGCATCCACCCATCAGCTCCCAGCTCCAGGGCTCCAGTAGAGCTTCCCCGTGCTGGGCCTCCCTGGTCCAGCTTCACCTCTGGATTGAGGATCAAGCAAGGAGGCTGCAGTACTGTGGACACTTTGCCCTCAGACACCCAAGCAGCTTGGACACAGTGCCTCGGGGTCCACACTGCACCCTACTATCTGTCTCCGCTTCTCTTGGTGCTTTATAGCTGCTCAACTAGATCAAAATGGCAGGCCAACCAGTTGTCTGCAAAGCAACTTCCTTGAAAGAAAGTAAAGGTGAGATGTCTACTCCCTGCCAAGCATTCATTTTTTTTTATTCTAGGGCAGAGTGCTAGTGGGTCTCCATGGTCCCACTATGTGATTGGACTCAGTGATTCTCCTGTTTTCAGCCTCCCAAGCGCTGGGATTACAGGCATGCCACTACGCCAGTCTCAGTCACTGAACCCTGGCAACTGCAGGCGCTTTAGTCCCCTGAGCTATCTGGCCAGCCCTCCCCACCAAGCATTCTTGTATCTACACGTGATTTTCTTGGAGGGAAAGAGAAGAAGGCCCCATGGGAAGGACCCGGAAAAGCCCCAGCAGGCTCCTCCTAGGCTAATGCTGCAGGAGCCCTGACGCTGGTCTTTCTTTCTTTCTTTCTTTCTTTCTTTCTTTCTTTCTTTCTTTCTTTCTTTCTTTCTTTCTTTCTTTCTTTCCTTCCTTCCTTCCTTCTTTCCTTCCTTTCTTCCTTTTTCTTTTGTTCATTCATTCTTTGTTCTTTCTTCTCTTTTCCCTTCTCTCCCAGTTTTCTGCCTCAACCCAGGTGAGGAGACTCGCTGGAATGATGACTGGAGAGGGGGACCAGCTGGACAGTTCCTAGTGAGCCTGGGGGGGTGACGGTCCCGGAGAGCCAGTGCCTTCCACGCCTGGCCACTTTGCTCCACGTGTGCTTCTCCTACGCAGCTTTGCTCACGCGCAGCCACACATGACAACACGCATGTGTCAGCACCTAAACTGTCTTCTAACTTGTATTGTTACTGGTATTTGTTTACAGTACTCTCTCACATCCCGCATAGGGAGCTGGCACATGTACATATTGCATCTTAATTATTTTAGCCCCACATTTCTTGGTCCTTTTCCCACTTGCAAAAGATCTACCTCCTTATTTCCTTTGACTTATCTTTTACTTTTCTCTTTATTTGTAATTTGAGTTTCTCCCTCAGAAGAAAGCAGGCAGTATTTACCCTTGTGTGTCTGGTGTATTTCACTTAGCATTACGGTATAAAGGTACATCAACTTTCCTGCAAATAACTCAAGTTGTCTTTTTATGCCATAGTAGTACTCCATTGTGTATAGAGACAGAAAGGCAAGAACTTTCTGAACAGAACCCCAATTGCACAAGAAATGATGTCACAAATCAACAAACATAATCATGACAGATTAAAAAGATTCTGATCTTTTCAGCCAAGAAAAGAACCAATAGGTTGAAGAGACAGCTTACAGCATGGGAAAAATAATTTGCCAGCTACTTCTTGGACAGATAACTAATACCTGGAACATACAAAAATATACAAAAAGCTGATGAAAATCAGACACCCTCCCCCCAAAAAAATCAAAATCCAGACAACTGAAATCAGTAAACACTTCTCAGAAGAAGAAATACAAAAAGCCAATAAGTACAGGAAAACCTTCAGCACCTCTGGCCATTAGGGAAATGCAAATGAAAACAGCAGCGGCTGGCCCGAGAGACTCTTCCGCGGAGTGAGCCCTTGCGGGGTTTCTCTTCTCAACAAGGTCAGTGCGATTTCTTCCAGTGAAAGAATCCTCAGAAACAGACATTAGAAGCAGGTGTACTTTTTCTTCCATATGAAGCAGGGACATTGACAAACTTAACAGTTTCACTAAAAATGAAATTTAATAAAAAAGGCAGGCAATATATTTTGCCCTAAAAAATTGGATGTTCCACGTTTATCTTAAAGTGAATGCAACAGAGGGTTAGTAGGACTGCTCTCGAGACCTCTTGCTCCTCATTCCCACCGCTACCCCCATCCAGCTGTCCTACCCCTTTTGCTCTACTTCGTCTTCAGGTGGCAGCTCGGGCTGGCAAATCCACCAGAGGCTGCTCCGTATGTGTAGAATCCTGTCCCTCTGAGCCACTCATGGGTCGGCCCTGCCTTGAGTGTGTTCGCGTGCAAGTGCACTGATGCCTGGCGGGGATGGTGGCCAAGAGTGAGCGTTCACTCCCAGAGCATAGGCGCTTGCAGCAGGAAGGCGCATGCAGACAGCCCAATTCAGGGAGCCGCTCGGGGCTCTCCCTGCAAGGAGCATCCCAGGAGCTGAACCCTGTGTGTCAGGCATCTTGGCTTAATGAACTCCAAAGCCAGTTCTGAAGATGCCTCTCAGGGTTACTCATGCAAACCTGGCATCTTCTTGAACAGATTTCTTAGCCACAGAATGAACTGTCAAAATTCCCATTTGTATCTCTTTCCTTCCTCATGTTATTTCAGATCTCAGCCCTGCTGCTAATCTGGAAAGGGCTTAGCAGCTCTTTGGTCTAATGTTATGAAGCTAATCCGCGTGGGCTTAGCAGCTCCTCTTTGCCCCATAGTGGGATGTCATCGGGGCGAGCAGCTTGGCTTCCGGAGGTCAGCATGCATGGTGGGCCTCCGCTCTCACTGGCCTTCGGGCTGGGATAGTTCCTTGTCATAGGGCATGTCTTCTGCCCTCAAGCATGTTGAGCAGTGTCCCTGGTCTCCACTCACCAATGCCAGGAGCCCGCTTCCCCTCAGTCGCGATACCAAATGTGACTCCAGATTCTGCCGAATGTTTTCTTGGGTGAAAATTGCTTCTTTCCCTTCACCTGGGTAAGAATCCCTGGGCTATAAAAATTATCGCCTTTCCTCAGAAAAACTCAGTCTGGGCTAGTATTTGTTTTCCAGAAGGGGAGGAGCTGCTAAGACAGAAATTAGGGAGGGACTTAATACCTTCCTTCCATGAGTTATGACAGCTAATGCCTTGCCTTGCGTGGAAGCCTGCCTCCTGAGTTTCAGCGGCCATCCTCCTTGGATAAGAAAGGGAAGGCTACCATGAAGTTAAGCACTCACAGGGTGTGCAGAGGGAGGCAGCTCCAAACTCTGGCGGTTCTCCAGTGTCGGCCAGTACAGATTGCCAGTGCTTGCTGACTTCGAGATTAATTATTAATGATAGGGAAGCTTATAAATTCTTCAGGATTTTCTCCTCTTCGGGTGCATCCTGCCTTCCCATCAGGGGCACACGACCCCTTGCAGCCCTCCTATGTCAAAGCCGCCGGCCGGCACCCAGGGCGGTGCCTGATTCTGCGCAGCCCGGCTGCTGATGCTGACTTTCAGTTTTTTAATCAACCATTTTCAAACTCAACGGCACATGTCAGGCTGTGCAGACAGAATCCATTAAGCACTGTCTGAAACCAGCAGGGGCAGTGTGGCATCATGATTTGATATCATGATGGCAGAATTTCACAATCAGAAATTACAGGAGTACATATTATTTTTTTGTGGAAATGTCAGTAAAATACCTGCCGGGTTTAAGAGCAGGTAAGATAGTATTAACAGTAATAATGATCTCTGTACATTTCTTTCAACCTTTCGAAGACTTTTCATATCTACTTACATATCTCGTTTTCTTCAAACCCTGTGCTTTTAGAGCATTCTCTTATTTTCACTGAATACAATGAGCACATTGCTGACCCAGCCATCTCTTAACCAAGGCACTGGAAGAGGGTGACCATTATGCATTGATTGATGAAAGCACAGAGGAGGATTTTTCACTTTGTGAAAACACATAGCTCAGCTTAGAATACTGAGACTTCCCTGTTGCATAGAAGATAAAATATTTATAGACAATCTCTCAACAAATGTGCCCTGGGCTCTTATTTTGTATCAAGCACTAGCGGAGCTATTAACCTGAAAACCATTTGGGTTTCACTGAATGTTAAAGCCATTTCTCAGAAACATATTTTTCCAATCTCCTAACTTAGACTACAACAAAGATCTTGCCAAAAGGCATCATTTTGCAAATCAATTCCATGTCTAGCCAAGGTGCATGAAAGCACTGGTATTGACCTGATAATGTACATTTAGTATTGCTTTCTAAAATCATAACTCCCACTGTGAACTTACTTGCCTTCAAAAATAAACTTACCTGGAGATTCTATAGTAATTTACAGAGGGTGGGGTAGAAGCAATTTCTCTAAGGAGCCTACAAGGCATTCCTTGAGCTAAAACAGTTGAACCTAGGAGTGCTCGCAGATTGGAAAGGTTGCCATCCTCAAACGAACTATCTAATCCTGAAGTCAGCTTTACAAAGAATTCATCTGTTGTCTGGATTGCATGTATGATTCCAAGAGATGAGAATCATCTGTCCTGGTGGTCCACCACTCAAGGACTTCTCAGCCTAAGAAATTGTGGACAATTAAGGAGAAATTATATGGGGAGGTCCTAAGGCTGTATTGGACTCCCCAGTGCCAGCCATATATATTTCAGTCAAATTCATGCTACTTAAAATCCTGCTTATTTGCAGGTTTCTCTCAGGCGAGAAAGTCCTTTCGTCTATTTCCCTCCTCTAAGCCAAGGTCATATTTGCCTTGCTCGAAGAAAATTTAATTAAGTTACACTGTGTTCACTTAAGTTAACTTGAATTGAGGTGGAATTGTCTTTATAGAACAGGTAAAACACAATACAGCCACTCTCTTTTCAGGAACTTTTACCAGAATTCATGTTTTCTTTCATGAAAGAGAAAGGGATGCTTCAGAAACACATTAGGTGTTATCTTTCATGTTCTAGCTTCTTCTGCAGTGAGATGGAGACTGGGCGAGTGGCCCCGGAGCAACAGGCCGGGAGTCTCATGCCCTGTCGCCCCCCTGTCACACAGAGCCTGGGGCCACACCAAGTGAGATGCCTCTGCCTCCCCAGTCCCAGTGACTGTGTGGGAAAGAGGCCCTATATTTGGCCAAGGACGGATCAAGGGCAACAGAAATGAGCCAGAGTGTTAGAGCTCAATCCCACCGAAATAAATTAGTGTCTCCTCATTAATTTATTTCCTCTTTTTGATTTGCTTTCTCCATATTAACTTACATTTCTAGTATAATGCATAATTATCCCCTCGTATGATTGACATGGGATTGTGGACCTCAAGTTCACTAAAAATATAAACCTTTTTTCCAATTTGTTCAACATGGTTCATATATTCTAGTAATTGAAAACTACCACGTGTGTTGGAGTAAATAGTAAAATATATAGTACAGTATATTATAGGCAGGAAGCATTTGTTTTTCGATACAGGGTCTCACTATGCAGTTTAGATGTGACAATTCTCATGCACAAGGAAAATTATACTCCTTGCCTCAAGGTTAGTTGATTAAGACATTTCCATGGCTTAGAGGGTTGAATTTTTGTTCTGCTTGAAAAGTCTCTTACACACACACTGCCTGTTTGCAAAAGCCCATGTACAGAAGCCTAACCGCAAAAGCTAGGAAGCTCAATTTCACTTTGACCTTATGAGTAAATTTATATTGTTGTCAATATTTGGAAATGAAATTCACTTCCCCTTATAATAAAGAGTGGATACAGTTAGCAAAAAGCATTCAATTTTATTAGAGGTATTTTAGACAATGCTAGGCTTTTCTGGACTTTCAGCTGAGCATAGAACCTATTTAGCTGTTTCTAAACTGTTTTTTACCATGACTTGTGCTACTTAAGAAGCAAAATGATCCAGCAGCACAGAAAGGCATTTTACATCCTTTAATATTTATGTCAAGCTCTCCTAGGGAATAAAATCAGCTCTGGCTCATTTCAGAAGTGACCATTTGCCACTGAATCTTCTATGAACAGATATCCAGAACTTGGTCAAAACTCAGCTCGGGACCAGGGTGTAACACAGTGGCAAGGCCCTAGGTGTAAGCCCTAGCACCATTTGAAAGGAAAGAGTTAAGGCCTGGCCACAGGGATAGCAAAGGTGGAGCTTGCGCTTGGCACACATCAGAAAATGACAAAACAGGGCTGGGAGATTGCGTGCTGGTCTAAGTGCCTGCCTGACTAGTACACTGTGCCAGCTCGGGAACCTTAGCTGTGCCACGCCAGCCACCCAAATCGGGTGTGGTGGCACTCTTCTGTAATCCCACCTGTGGAGAGGCTGAGACAGGAGGATCACTATGCATCCAAGCTGCATTGTGAGGCTCTCTACCAAATAAATAAATGAAAGTTAAAGAAAATTACAAAACAGAACTACTAACAATGACAATCATTTATATGTGCATGATACTTGACACATTTAGAAAAATAACCTTCCTCTTTTCTAAAAAGAAATGCTGAAAGTTATCAATTTCTGAGTTCCCTCAGCTTCATAGCTTTTGGCAAAACACCCAAGAAAGCCAAGTGCTCTATGATTAGTTTAAAACAATGAATCTGGCATTAATATTCCCACTTCCTATGCGAGGAAACAGGGACTTAAGGGTTTCGTTCCTTCACTCCCCACTCTTCACACCATTTCCTTTGATTATTCTGGTTTTTCAGCACTTAAATCCTCAATTTCGCTTATTCATTGATCAAAGATTTAATAAACTAAAGCTATTTTCATTCCGGAATCCACTTCAGCAGTAATCCGAGCACCTAGGGAGCACCGGACACCACACTCAGCGGGGCGGCAGCAGCTCGTTCGCTCAGGAGGCGGACCTGGAGCCGACTGTCTCCACCTCAAAACTGAGTCTGCGCGAATCTCCTGCTTGTTCACCTTGAGTCTGCACTTCCGGATTTTCTTTTCTTTTCTTTTTTTTTTTTGGTGGAACCGGGGATTGAACTCAGGCCTTTGCACTCGCCAGGGAAGCGCTTCTTCCAGTGAGCCACCTCCCCGGCCCCTGGATTTTCTTATAGTGAACAGGACAGACCAGGTCTCGCAGAGAATGGGACAAGCGAGCTGCCTGTGATGAAGGTAGTAAGCGAGGGGGCTCAGGAGGCCAGGTGAGGCTGCCGAACAGGATCTTGGCTAGACCAGAGGCTCCCGAGGAAGACCACCAAGGCTGGAATTGAGACTGACGGCTCAGCGTGAGCCGGACAAATGATGCAGGTGGCAGCATGTGCGTCGTCAGCCAGGGTCCACGAGAGCGCTGTCTGCATGTTCGAGAGCCTACAGAAGTCCACAAGGGCCGGATCCTAGACAGCAAGACAGCATGAGGAGAGAAGGCAGTGGGCTGCATAGCGGCCAGAGGGCGACAGCCTGCTGCGCTCTGCTCAGGATCTCAGACTCCCGCTCCCAAGGAGAATGGAAGGTTACTGGAGCGCAGGAGGGAGGCTAACGAGCAGCCAGCTTCCGGTAGACACTGCAGCCCTGTCCCTGTCCTCCAACCCGCTCTCTGCTTGCCCGTGCGTGCGGCCAGGTCTTGAGGACCACTGGACTCTGGGAAAGGCTACCGATCTCTGATACACATTGGAATCTCCCTGGGGTTTTAAAAACAACAGCAATAATCCCACCTGGGCTCATATGGGAATGCCTGATTCCATCAGTCCAAGTATAGCCTGGACATTGGCTTTGCCTTTTGCTTTTCTCCGGGGATATATATACAGCCAGGGTGGAGAACTACTGCTGGAAGGCAACGAGAAGATACAGGTGGCCTCAGTGGACCAAGATGTGGGATGGGGTCCTGGCAAGGTAGATCAAGAGTGACAGAAAGTAACTTCAGGGCCATGAGAGACTAAGCAAGCCTAACTCTTGTGCCCTCTCCTCCCAAAGCTACCAGCTTCTGCTCCACCCTGGGCTTCTGCCACCATACACATCCCCCCAAAGTGACACCCAGTCTCCGCATGATCTCAGTGTCTTGTGTTCCCACTCTGGATCAGGTGAGTTGGATGTCTCCCAGCACAGCTATGAAGACCACTAAGTGATTCACTTAAGAAGAAACAGCTGTGTACTCCACGCCAGCTTGAAGCCCCCGTGTGGACACCACAGTGCTGGTGTCCACAGCACTGAATCCCACCACAGCCCTGAATCCCACCACAGCCCTGCAGACTGCCATCTTCAAGGCGTGGTGCCAAGTGCTTTCTGAGCACTGCTGCCTCCACCCTTGTATCCAGCCCCTGTGGCTGGCACTGTCACCACCAGGACTACTGCACTTTGCAAGTGAGGCTGCAGAGGTAGAGAACTTGGGATAGTGTCCAGTATTGCAGAGCTGCAAGTGGCAGAGAAGGGGTCTGAGCCTGGATCCGTGTCCAGCCCCTGAGTGCCTGGCTACAACCCCCACAGCTGCCCAGATGGAGAAAGGACACCTAGGATACGGGACACACCACTGGGGGACACGGGACGCATCACATCTCACCCAGCCTGTGACGGTGAGGCGACTCGTACCTGTGGTATCCAAGGAGGGCTCCTTAAAGAAAGGTCCGAAGCCAGACTCTGAAGGTGAAACAGTAGAAAGCAGCAAAGTGGTCTTCCCAGGACAGGGATGTGCACAGGGAGTGACTGAGGAGCACTACAGGATTGGCAAGGGAGGGGTTGGCTTTCTGACTGGCACACTTTCCCCACATGCGTGTTGCTTACTCAGAGTGTCTTTGCATATGAAGCTCTTCCGGCATGCTCGCTGCACTGCCAGTCAGCAGACCAACACCAGCGACTCACATGGGCTGAGTTCTCATAGGCTTGCCGAAGTCAGGACCCAAGCCCTCCCTTCCCAACCAGGAGCAGTGCATCTTTCAGAATGGAAACTATGACCCGCTTGAGGTCTTCTCTTGGCAAGGAAACGGGGCATGGTAAAGAAAGATCCAAAAGATCTTATTTTAAGATCTTGCAAGAGAGGTGTCTCCTTGGGGTTTCTTTTTATAAAATCAGGATATAATTGGATATGCATGAGACACCTACCTCCGTTTCATCTCAACAAATAAGCCAGATGGGAGGCCAGGGTGTAGACTTCATGGATAGTAATGGTGCAATATATACCTACAATGTGTGGAACCCCGCGGGGTGGAGACCTTTATTATTAGCATGACTGCAGCAGTCCTCTGAGCTGTGGACACACACGCTTAGCGAGGTCTAGTGCCCTGGCCACACAGGAGGACAAGGCAGAGGCATGTAGGATCTCAAGGTTTCTCATTCTAAACATATGTTCATTTTTCTAAAGAATGCCTCACCTGTAGAAAGCCAATTATCCCTGGAACTGCAAACAAAGTACTTAACCTTGTAAAGCTAGGTTCTTACGGGAAAGGCAGAACCCTGATCTGCCACTTGAAGTGTTGTTGTAATTTGTGTAAGGGAGGCCTTATGCGCACGTGGGAAGTCCAGGGCTCCAAGTCCCTCCTCCACCCATGGCCACACACCTAGCACCCACACCCCATCTCACTTAGCTCTGATCAGCTCTGGGAGGCTTGGGTTGTCGTTATTACTCCCGCCTCAGAGGTAAGGGAGTTGAAAACATCTGAAAGCTAAGGCTCCAGAGGTTCAGTCTTTTGCCCCAGGCCACTCAGCCTTGGTGTGGAAAGGCAAGTCCGCGAACCTGGACAGTGGAGGAGGTACCTGCTGGCCACACTCTGCAGCCTCCACGTGGAAAGTAGATGAGCAGATACAGGAGAAAAGGAAGCAGAGGCAGCGCCAGCCCCCAGGTGCTGTAATACAGCCGCAGTCTGAGCCCTCACGGAGCTTGAGACAGGAGCTCAGAGGCCGCCTCTCCTGGTAAACAGCTGATGCTGTCCCAGCTGTAACTTTCCAGACCTCAGTGTACCAGGAAGGCAGCATTCACTGCAGCAGTTTGTCTCTGAAGGAAAATAAAATGAGCAGGAGCTGGGCTGTGGAGGGAAGAGGCTGTGCCAGTGGAGGGGCAGCCTCCCCAGAAGACACCAGAGGCTGGGAAGCCAGGGAAGGAGAGAGAAGACAGGATAAGCTGGATCAGGCCAGCTGCGCTCATGTTCCAGCTGCTGAAAGCCGGAATGAAGGACGCTTCTGTACAAAGGGGGCTGCTCCTGAGCCGCAGAGCTCAGTCTGCTCCTGCACTTCTGCAAAGAATGGCGCGTGGCTGGCACACAGCCACAGAGTGGTGAGATGAAGCAAGCTGGGACCTAGCAGACTGGGAAGCTGTGTCCAGCTCTCGCACTGGCCATCATGTGACTGTGGGCAGGTCCTTGCCCTCTCTGGCTCTCAGTTAATCAACTCTGTCCTGCAGTCAGCCAGGCAGCCACTGGGCTCACCTGTCAGGTCCCTTGGAGTACTAAGCGCCCGCCAGGGCTGAGGAGGGAGCTCTACCTCAAGGGAGCTGGCAGCCCCCTGGCTGAGCAGAGAGTCATGTCAGAGCACACAAAGTCACCTCTGGGCTGAGCACACAGCATCACGCTAGAGAGCGGTGACAGCGCAGATCCACCTCTAAAGAGGAAGAGGCTCCTGATAGGTTTATCAGGCAATGAAGCAGCAGAGAAACAGAGACTCAAGGGAAGAGGGAAAGGGGCTTTACCATCTTGGGGAAGACAAGAGATTCTCTGCACTGGAGCAAAGGGAGGCTGAGGCTTTTGCTTTTTGCCAGGGGTGGAGTTTGAGGGGGATGACTAGAAATACCTGAGGAACTGATTGGGGTCTTCCCTGAGGCTGAGAGAAAAGGGGACAGAACTTGCACCCCAGGCCAGGTTGGAGAAAAAGAGGTGAACTGTTCTCTGGAACACAAGCTGTTGTGTGAGGGCTTCAGCCATGTTGGATCACCACCGTAATAACTCAGCAATCTATACCAGGGCCAGAACCCATCGGTTACCAGTCCTCAGTGGGGCAAGGAGCAGTGCGCAGTGTGTGGGACCACATGGGTGAGGGCCTGAAAGGAAGCTCCTCTCCCAAAATCCTTGGCAGAGCACACAGCATGGCCCCAGACTGCAGCAGGGCCCGCACACCAGCCGAGGCTCCTACGTAATGACTGAAGCTTCTCCCAGCCATGGTTCTGGGTCATTTTCATTGTGGCCCAAGGCTCAAGTTGATTCCTTTACACTGGGGGCTGAGTATCATAGATTTTTCCAGAAAGCAGAGCAATTATTCAAATAATGCATAGAGTAATCTGCCTTGTTCTGCATATGTGAATCAGATTGCTCTTCGCTTGGCTGGAGGCTGCTTCATGGCAGGAGGCAGTGAGGACGGCTGTGGGTGGAGCTAGCGTTGGGCTTGCTTCACAGCATAACCTATGGACAAGCACAAGAAGCCCAGGGGCCCTGAGGAACCAGGGCCCATGGACACGTTCCAGAATGCTGTCAAAATCAATGCTCCGGGGCTCTGGTGTCTAGACCCAGGCCCCATGATTTCCACATGACTTTTAGAGGTCATACAAAGCATTTCTAAATAGGTTGGCCCCTTTTTAAAGATGAAGTCCTATTTGCATAGTAAAAGTACTTCCTCTCTACTCCCGTCCAAAAATTCTGTTCACAGGATGAGAAAAATAAAACATTCAGGAGAATTGCCCATGCAGAGATACCCCAAAATGTGCTCCCAGGGTCCAAACATACGACATGTACAGTCAGATAAGTTTAGGGCATGCAGAGCCACCAGCCCTCAGGTAGGATTTCTTGCTTCTGCACCTGTGGCCTTTCAGGGAATGATCAGAAAGGAAAAGCTGCTTTGGAGAATGTAACTAACTATAGGACCCCCACAGGCGACTTAGAGGAGCTGCAGGACCAACACACCCTACAACACACTGGGAGAAACACTTCTCTAGGCTTTTCAGAGTATTCTAGAACATAATCATTTACAGCTTTTCTCAGATGAAGGGACTGTGGATGGAGAAGTCATCCATCACCTTGGGCCAAGGTTACACAGCTAAAAGAAAACCAGGGACCAAGGATACAAGAATCAGGCTCCTAGCATCCATTCTGGGGCTCCAGGGCTCCTCTACTCCAGGATGGTCTCTCTCATAAATCACAAAGGCAAGGAACCAGGGAGCCCCCACTCTACAATAGAGATAATACTGTAAGGGTCAGGGGGCAGGTAGGTGGTAGAGCTTTTTCCTAGCAAGTATAAGGCTCTGTGTTCTATCTGAGTACAGCACCATAAAATAAAATAAAACAGGGGTAACTCTAACAAGTATTCACTGAGCTGTAGGGCCTGCTGTGTGTTGACACCATGCTAGGTGCTCTGGACACATGTGGCCTGGCCTGCTGGGGCCAAGCTGGCCTCAGTACCTTACCCCATCTTACAGATGGAGGAAAGTTGCTTAGAGAGATTCCCTAGCTGGTCACTGTCCTTGGTGAGGAAAGGGCAAAAGCCAAGATTCAGACCCAAGTCCAGCAGGCTTCCCTTGCGCGGGGCAGCACGTCATCTCAGCTTGTCCTTTCACTTGTTCCCAGGGATAAAAAATGACATCACTGGAAATAGGAAACCCATTTCAGTAAGGTTGAGCATGACCCACAGGGGAACAGGCCGCTGGGTGGGGCTCTGCATAGCCACCTCCTCAGCCCACGTCCAGATCAGTGCTCCAGTGAAACCGCCTGACTTCTCCACCTTGCAGCAGCCACTGCCCGTGGGCCCCAGGGAGGTTCGAGCCTCAGGTGCCTTGAACTCAAGGCTCAGACCCTTCCTGGTTGTCTTTACACCATGTGGGACTCTGCTTTCCAGCGCATTAGAGAAAAAGCCCAAGGAGACAGTGGCCTGAGTTCCTCAGATGTCACAGCTGCCACCCTGTCCCTGTGGCAGGGAAGGTGACTTGTCCAATTAAGTATGGAGCCCTGGGGCATGAGCACTTGGGGCCAACTCGAGTCCAGGAGAAAGGTCTGCCCCAGCTTGATCTGCAGCTGGCTTCTCCTTTCACAGCGCAAAAGACCGGCAAAGCAAAGACCTGCACCCCCAGAGGCCCCCTCTCTGGCTTCCCCTTCCCAGCACTTGGAGAGGCAATTACTTCATTCACCATACTTGCGCATTCCCTGCGAAGGACTGCTGAGCCTCTGGTGGAGGACAGCCTGCTCTGTCCTCCTGGGCTATGTTAGGGAGCTGCGGTTATTTCTTCTTCAGGTCATCAGCTGTCAGACAGCTGTGTCCCCCTTCTGGTCATTTCTGCTAATTAAGGTCCAACACAGCCGAGGGACTCATAGGAAGGGAAGACACCAAGAAGTTGGGGAGATGTGTCAGGCCCCGAGAGCCCCAGACCCACATCCACGCCTGGAGGGATGTTGTCCCTCTCCTCTAGACCTTTGTCGCCCCATGGTGGCCCTTGTTAGAAATGCAACCAACACACATTCACTTTACATTCAGAGTAGGATTTCCAGCTGGAGTTCTATGGGCATTATGCAGAAAAAGAGAAAAAAATTAAATTTCGGTTAAGAACCATTGAGGTAGACAAAGTCTAGCAGGTTCCTTTCTGCAGAGTTTATTGGACCTTATGCGGTCTGATCTCACGTGTCTCCAGCCGCGAAGGCTCTGACCCTTCTTTCAGAGCCTTGGGGAAGCCCTTCATGGGGAGCACCTAAGGGCGACCCCTCGCTCAGCAGGGCTCCCATCAGAATGTTATACCTACTGCTCACAGCCAAGCATCCCAGGCAGGTTTGGCGGTTTAAGAGGTCATCCCCGCTCTGCAAAACTGTGTAAAGGAGAAAATAAAGCAATGTTGACTCTGAAATCAGATGGGAATAAGCATGCATGGTCCAGAGGCTGGGGTGGGGGGCATGGGCTTTGTAAAATAAACCAAAGAAGGTTACTCACGATGGCTCACAGGCACAGCCACCGGTCTCCTAGTGCTGTTGCTTACACCATGTTAGAGATAACCTATTCCCTCTACCATTGAAAGCGCAGATGAGACGGATGCAGTGCAAAGTTTCAAACCAAGACATGGTTTCAGAAGAGACACAGCACTTCTTAAGCACCTTTCTGTCATGGTGTAATATTGGTAAGGAAGAATGATGCCCATCCTATCTGAATGACTCTAGTATTACAACGTTTAGTGAATAAAAAAATACTATTTTACTAGAAAGAACCTTACAGTTCAAAGGTTAATGCTGGGTTTGCCTGGAAGCAGAAAACTTCAATTCACAGAACAGGAATGAGCGTGCGGCCGCCGGCTGTTGTCAATCAAGCTTTACTTGAACACAGCAGTGCTCATTTGTTTACATATTGCCCGTCTTCCCGCTACCGTGGAGCGTCAGGTTATCTGCATCAGAGGAATTACGGTACTCCAGTGTCAAGTTCTAATTGTGTGGCCTTCTCCAGAGGTGCTTGCTAACCTCTTCCGTGGATTTGTGGGAAAGCCTACTGATTAGCTGACCAAACCCGTCACTACGTGGATGGTAGTGCTGAGATCCAGAGAATGGCCCGGGTTTGTTGGCGCTGAGTTCGGCACCTCCTACCCACACAGAATCCTAGCCACGGGGCCGCTGGGCGCGGATTTGACCCCAGACACCAGCACCAGCTGATTGGAAGTGGAGAGCTGAAAGCTGTGGGCAGGGGTCTCAGGGAGAAGCAACACCGAGAGTGACGCACCTCCCGCGGGCCTGGAGCGGGGCACCGGGCCAGGGACTGCGCAGAGGCGCCCCGCGCTTCTCGGGTCTCCTGGTGCTGTCGCTGCCCCTCTCCTCGTACACGGGGTGATCAAGATACACACTGGATGTTTAGAGTTAAGAAAGAATTACTGAAAAAGACACCTTACCACTTATTCCCTTCACAAATGCTCCCCATTTTGAACATCATCCTTGCGGTTTTCTGAAGCAATTCCAGAAGTCTTCTTCCATGAGTGTCTCCACAGATGCTGCTTCTTTTGTTGCTTTTTGATGTTTGTTTTGGACTGGAAAATGTATTTTATTGATTTTCTTATTTATTTCTCTTTAAAGTACAAAAAGTGTATAACTTTTTACAGATATTTTACCCAGTACAAACTTTTTTTAAATGAATTTAGTATAGGGTCTACAGGGTCTTGTCACACAGATTGGATTTATGTTCATTTCCGTTTTTCAGCTTCCCAAGCACTGGGATCACAGCTGCATGCCACCACGCCCAGCCTCTGTCGCTATCTCAGCGTGCCTGGGGAGGGGGTAGCGGCACGACACGCCGGGGCCAGGGATCAAACCCCTAGCCCCTGTGTCTGCTTAAGCAGGCACTTTATAGTACAAATATTAAAAAGCCCAAATACTGCCAATTGCAGCACCCATACAAGCTTATACTCTAAATTTACATCTCATTCAGGAAAAAATTAAGAGTCTCTCGCCACAAATATGCTGCTGTGTTTGTTTTCTGTTCCTATCTTTGAATAATAAGCTCATTTTCACTTTAATCTTGGGGGATTTTTTTTGTTAACTATTCTGGATTCCTAGAAACTCTTGCCAGAGTTACTTCTTTCACACTTTTCTTTCTGTACCTTTCTCGTGGGGTCCACAATTTGTGCTACTCTGGCTGCCTCCATGTCCCGCATCAGTTCAAAACATTTACCTTTCTTGGCTGCTCAGCCTTTGGGGGAGACCTAGGAGTCTCCGGAAGTCAGGAGCTCCGCATCAGGCGGAGGAGAAGGCGCAGCAGAGCTCCCGTGCCCAGTCGGGAGCAGCGGCGGCAGGTTGTTTGAATCACACCTGTGTGGACACTCCGGAAAGTGGGCTTCCAGAACTGACTCAGAAAGTGGCAAGAGCTGGGGGAGTATTTCGAGGGAGTGACCATGGCAATGCAATGAACAGCTTTTAAGTGTACGCGGCTTCCGTGCATGTGAGCACGCCGGGTTTGCCTGCTGCATAAGCCCTGGATTCCTTGGGCCAGAGCGGACAGGCTGCGTGGCCTGGTTAGCAATACTGCGGCAGAGCAGTTCCAGAGTGGCGAAGGATCCCTGCCCGGGGTCATGCAAACCCTCTCTGTATCATGTTCCTCCTAGAAGAGTTTAACTCGGGGCTTCACTCCAGCTGGATGTGTCACTTACAGGAATCACCTTTTACTGTAAATATGTTCACAGGTCTCAAGGCGGGGGCTATAAAGTATAAAGTCAGAGCTTCCTGACCTTTGTGGCCCAGACTGAAGTCTCCGTGTGTGTGCTTTTGTGCAGCTGGACAACCCGGATGAGCAGGCGGCCCAGATCAGGCGGGAGCTGGACGGACGTCTCCAAATGGCAGACCAAATAGCCAGGGTAAGGAGGGGCTGGACGCCCCTGGGGGTCGGGCTGAAGTTCCCCTAAAAAGCACACTGCAGAGCCTTGAACTGCAGACAGAAGAGGCAGGGAGGCCGGGGAGGCGGGGAGGGGGCGTCACCCCGGGCCTCGCCCTCCTGCGCCAGCTGGGCCACAGGTCAGTACTGGCTGCATCTGCCCCCAAGCGCCAGCGAGTCCGCAAGCTCAGGCCCAGCCCCAAGTTCCAGGCGGGTGCTTCCCACGACGCACTGAACACCTGCGTGCAGACGGTTCCCTGGCGTTTTGGGTTGAGGGTGCGCACTCTGGCTATCTAGCGTCTTCTGCCCACCCCCACTTACTACTTACTTACGCCCCTTTGTTTACCACTACTAGCATCTGTATCCAGTTCCTGTGGGCGGAGCCTCCTGGGCGTGTCAGCTCCTCCCAGCGCTCCAGCCCGTGTGTCACCTCCTATCTGAGGGCGGGCATCTCTGGGGTGCTTCCCTGCCCGCTCCTGCTCCCACCCAGGCCCCCCTTCCTTACCTGGGAGACAAGGGGCTCCCACCTGGCATCCTGCTCCTGTGCCCCCATGCTGCACCCCCCTACCTCTCTAGAGCCCACATGTGAGCACCTTAAAACCCAGACTCGGAGCCTTCCGTGCCTCTCTCCGTGGCCCCAGAACACAGTCTCACCTCCTTCTTTGGACTACAGGCTCCTGTGTGAATGCTCTCCCGCCGCATCTCCCGGCCCGAGAGCCAGGAGGTCTGTCCTCCTCCCTGCTCTGGTACCCACACAGTGCTGTCACCACCTTCATTGTAACAATTACTGGGTGGAGCTCAGCGGGCACCTCTGTGGGTGGCCCGGGGCTGAGGTTCTTTCTCACGGCGATGCCCAAAGCTAAGTGGCACCGGCTGCTGGCTGCCGTGGCTCTCCGTGCTGTGATTCCTTCTCCCAGTGCTAGCAGCGGTCATGGTGACCCAAGCCTCTGTGGACACAGGTGCTTTAGGTGCCCTCTAAGTCAGTTCCTGAAATAGCAACCCAAGGACATCTGTGTCTCCACTCTTGTGTTAGAGATGGGGAAATGCTAGCTCAGTGTGACAGACACTAGAAAGGAGGCCAGACTGGACCCTCAGCCTGGGTCTGCCTGAACACCAGAGCCAGCGCTCAGGCTAAGCACAGAGATGCACTGACAGGCGAAGAATGGAAAAAGAGCCCAGAAACGCCATCACCAAATACGTCGTACTTAGGGAAATGCTTGTCTGTCAGATCAGTGCCCAAACAAAGGATGAATAAAATATCAAAGATTAAGATGCCCCCACCTCCTCTGGGTTCACCCTGTAGCCACAGTCTATGCGAGAGACTGCGGGGCTCCCCAGGGGGGGCAGAAGGACCCAGGCAGTGACCCCTAGAGGAGGTCACAGAGCTGGGCCCATGGGAGGCTACCCGAATGCTGGGAAAGCCCAGGAGAGGTTTCCCGAGGAAGAACCTGTACTTCTACTTCTGCTCGGGTACCTTTGGCTGACGTGGCTCACATCTTGGTTCGAAACATCCTCAGGTCTGTAGCCAAGTGAGGCTCACAGCTAAAAATAGCACAGGGTTACAGATCTGGCTAAAGGTTGAGCTGAAGGCTGTTATGTTTTAAAACCCTGCTTAACATGGAGTAAGCCTTGGTAGGGCTGTAGTATTTAATTCCTCTGTAGACTCAACATTTTCCACTAGCAGATTGTCCAGAAAATGTGGGTCCTCTGGTCCCCCCCATTGTATTTTCAGTGGCTTTCCACCCTCAGCAAATAAGTACTCACCCCTTGTGGAAAAATTATGCACATTTCAAAAATAAGTTCATGACAGGTTTTATTTTCATTTTTCTGTTTACCTGGATGATTAACGTGCTAATTTATAACACTATTTTTAGTCTAGTTTTCATCTTTAGAAGCTCCTAGATGAACACTTCGTGTGCGGTGATCCATAGCGTTCCCTTCAGAACAGACCTAAGACCCCTCTCCTCAGCCTCCCCCCTCAGGATTCCAGTGCCAAGCAGGATGTTACTTGGAATCTGCCCCTTTGGGATCATGAAATAAGCAGTTAAAATGAATCTTGGTGTTTGTTTAGTAAATACTTCCAAAATGAATGAAGAGTCCCCAAACGTTTAAGGTGTGGAGAATTTCTATGAGGTACTCTTCCAGCTTTTATGTCCTACTTTTCTAGAAAAAAAGTGTGTGTGTGTGTGTGTGTGTGTGTGTGTGTGTGTTACTGGGGGTTAAGCAAAGGACCTTTCCACTGTGCTACCTCCCTATCCCTGTTTTATCTTTTATTTTGAGGCATAGTTTAAATCCATAAAGTACTAGGGCTGGACGTGAACTTGTGATCTTCCTGCTTCAGCCTCCCAGAGGCTGAGCTTACCAGTGTGCACCACCACGGCTGGCATTTCTCTCAGAACTGATTCTCTTCACTGATGCTTCTATGCCATTGACCACCTTTGCCACCGTGAGCTGTCCCGGGGTTCGTTCTTCACCGGAGGAGGAGATCACAGGTCCTAGGCTACCCTGGCAGGGCTAGGCGGTTCATAAGTAGACGCACTCTGCAGGGTAAACTGAGCAGGAGTGCCTCCCCGGGGCCTGTGAACTGCATCTCCACGAACTGCATTCTGGGGCTGGGGAAATGTCTGCAGCCGTGCGGAGGATGGGGGCCTGAAAGCCGGGAGCTGAGGCAGGGATTAGCAGAGCAGAGCAGTAGCCAGGGGCCCAGCCACCCTCGGGGTGTGCACTAGCCCCTTCTCAGCTATTCTTGACTTTCTGTGGCTACTTTGCCCACAGTTTAGTTGGATTCTGAGAAAACTAAATTCTCCCTTCATCTATACCAGCCGGGCCAATACTGGGAAAATCTGACAAACATCTCATCTACTGAAAATCTAGTTGAAATATCGAGATTGCGTACACTGGCTGGTTCACGGAGAGGTACCGATCCAAGGCCCCGCCCCTTCTCCTCCTTTAGGGTGCCCTGATTTGCTATTTCCAGTATCTCAGTGAATTTTAGCAAGAGTGTGCAATTCAGTCCATATGGCTGAATGTCAGCTCCTGTACATATGAAAGCAGACATTCATTCCTGGATGTAGATGTCACCCGTCATGTTTAGTTCTCTCTCCGCCTTAGAAGATGAGTGAGGCACTTGAGACTGCAAGTGAGAGACAGCCTCAGAGGCCTCTTATGTTAAGAGTGGGCAATGGCTTCAGGCCTTGATGGGCAAAGGATGGCCAGGTCCAGGAAAGGACAGGAAGCCGGCCAGAGGGGTCAGGACTTTCCGTCCACCTCCTTCTCTCTGGGTCGCATTCGTTCTCTCCTCTGCGGAGCAGCTTCCTGTGCTGCTAGCCGGGAAGCACGGCTGCCCCACGGCGCTGCATGAGCCTGGCCTGCGCAGGTAGGCACCAGTCAGCCCCTTTCAGAAATCTGTCTTCTTTCCCTTTTCCATCTTTTCAATCTCACAATTCCAAGGACTGGACCTGGAATATCCTAACTTGGTTCGAGGGCTGGGCCAACCCTGGTGCAATCAACCAAGGCACTGTGGAGAAGAGGCGAGGGTCTCCTTGGACAGCCAGATCCTGGAGATGGTCCCAGTGGTACCCAAGCACAGGGCTCTAGGTGCAGTGCCATTACCAACACAGGGATGCCCCAGAGGAACCTGATACATGCGAGTGGGCACCGTGTGTCATCCACATTGACCGCGAGATGCTGGGATGGCCACTGCTCCAGTGCTGCAGCGCAGACAACCATTATGAAGTTCGCTGTGCAGCTCCCCTTTGCCTCATCACCAGTCCCAAAGTCCAGCCTGCACGAGGCTCAGGTGTCACCATGGGCGTCCTGGCCTCTTGGTCCGCTGCTCAGCCCTTGTGAAGCATACCCGGTCCTGGGAAGCATGGGCATTGCTGTGGGGGCCTGGGGGGTACCAGCCCTCTGCTGAGTTACAGTGATGTGCTCAGTTTCATTGGGTTAAGAAGCAGCAAACCAATGTTCCAGTTCCAAGTTTCAGGCTATCTCTTTTGGGTAATCAGATGAGAGACAAGAAGTTACTCCAGGGCAAGACTGTCTGCCAGGCCTCTTCCCTGATGGCCGACTGTCTAGGCGACAGCTTTCCCTTCTCTGCAGGATCAGCCAGAGACTCCCTTTAGTCTTTCTAGAAGGCCAATAAGACAAGCAGTGGAAGTAGAAGGGGCTTCTGGAATTCAGAGTGCACCTGACCTTAAGGTTTTTGGAATTTGGCAAGAGATTATAAAGACCCGTAGGTTGTTTCCAAGAGTGTTGTTAGCATTCCACATTTCTGCTGAGAGCCGTGTTCTCCACCCTCCTGGAAGTCGGGGCAGGTCCGCCATCCTTCACCCACAACCCTGCATGGCCCCCCCTCGCTCCTCACACCAGCACCCCACAAAGCGTCAGCCAGAGACGGCCAGCCGCAGTGCATCAGACAGCGGTGACCTCATTGTGAACAAAGCCCCACTGCCTCGAAAGTCCCAGGAAGAGATCCGAGGACATATTTTTAAAATCTGGTCAAAAATACTTTAATACTGTTTAATCCCTGTTGAAACATTTTCCCAAATCCTCTCATGTTGACATTAAAGTATCCCCAAAGTTCACCTAGGAATTAAGTCTAAGTCATTTAAATTGTGTGATCAGAAGTTGACACTGCAGCTTAAACAGGCAGTTTGGGGCATTAGTGCTGCTGTGATATTTGCCAGTTCTTTTGGCCACATTTTGGGGTAGATTTCCAGAATTCTCAAGCTAATTATATAATGCAGATAAGAGAGCCTTTGCAACATCCACAGCAGAAGTCGGATGTCTCAAGCTATCGTTGAGTGTGGGATTGCTCCTCAGAACCCTGCAGGGGCAAATTACTTCTCATACTTGGATCTATTGCAAACACTAGCAGAAGTGATGTCTAATGCTTTCCTCAAGGAAAGTCCTACTGCACACATTGGCCCACGTCAGAGGGGAATGGAAGCCTCTCACAGCAACAAGTGATGCCAGCCCCAGCCTATACTCTACTACCGCAACCTCACACCCACTCTGTGTCAGGGAGGAGCACAGCGACTGGACATAGGAGGAGGACGTTAGTTCTATTTGCTGTCTGAAAAATAAGCATTGATGGAGCATCTCCCTGACTCTGGGCTTCTTGAAGTACCTAAGAACCCAGGGACTCTGCGTTCAAGGAGAAAGACAAGCTCCAGGAGGTTTTCCTAAAGCTCATTCAAAGGAGGGAGACTCCATCTGACTCACAAAAGCACAGGAAGTCAAAGAGATCAGGTAAAGCAGCTAATCTGGGAACTGCCTGAGTCCCAGTTGCCTTCCCACTGCTGTAATGAGGACTTCAACAAAGGCGACCCAGGTGTCCTTCCTCTTGTCTGATATGCCTGCACCTTGTCCTTGTCGCTCTCTATGTGTCACCCCATGCTGTCCCTATTGCCTTGAAAATGGACGGTTGGCCTCTGCTTTAGGAGACTTTGTCGCCACCCTTCTGCCAAACTCGAGCTTCAAGTGAGGTGCAGTGTGCAGGGAGTCCCATGCTGGTGGCCCCAAAGGGTGGTCTCTGCTGTCGCACGTGGGCCAGAGAGGTCTGCCCTGCTGCTCTGCAGCTCACATGGCTCTCGTGCCACTCTCCTGGGTTGCAGCCCATCCTGCTGCTGCGGCTGCTCTTCTGCTTCATTTTCCTTCAGAGATGAGGGTAGCTGCAGTACTCTCCCCATGTGAAAGAGCTTGTAAGATGCTGAGACTCCTACCTGCCTGCACGTTGAGCTTGCTCATCACTAGTGTCACTGTCTTTACTGTGGTCGCCCTCATTGTGACGGCAGTGTACTCTGATGGTGGTGTGTGTGTGTGCACACGTGCATGCACGCACAAATATGCATGTGGAGATGAGTGTGTGCAGAGTCAGTGGTCAGTAGTATTCATGTTCGGTGTATGTCTTATGCTTCACATTAATGAGGGTTATTTTCCCCACTTCAAATGTGGAAACCCAAATTCATATGTGTGACAATGCCTGCCTCTCATCATACAACTGTTGGTACAATCCTGGGAATCAGAGTTAAGCTAGCGTCACAACCATAGCTGCACGAGCTTCATTGGTGCCACTTTGGCACTCTGTGTGTGTTGCTGGGGCTTCATGTGGGACACACTACCAACCTGGTGGCTTTCGGACGTGCCTCCCCCTTGCCAGCCAGCCAACTCCTTTTTCCTCAGTGACAAGCAGAACACCTAACACATGACAGCAACCCAGCCTCTCCTCAAACTTTCAGTCTTCCTGCTTCAGCCTCCTGAATAGCTGAGATTGCCAGCTACACAACCTTCCTGATTGCCTGGCAGTATGTGCCAATGGACCTCTGAGGTCCACAGAATCTCTCTCAGAGTGGGATGTCTTCTGAGGCTTTGTTTATAAACCATTCATGCTCACTGGCTAAAACCCAAACACAGAAAAGCCACTTACTAAAGAAACCGTTAGCTTCCAAATGCTGTTATCATGAAGTTCTACAGAGCTCTCACTTTGGCTGATATAACAGCACGGTGGGGACCACCTCTGGGGGCCCTCGCCAGTGGGGAGCTGTATCAGCCCAAAGCAAAATAAGTGGCTGGCAAGATTTTCTCTGGAGGACTCCATCCACATACAAGCCATGTCCTTCAGAAAGCAGCGTTAACAATTCTTTTGACAATGCTAATTTACTTTTATGTCTAGGAAGGTAGCAGCAGAGACCGAGGACTATATCTTTCTCATTTTGGCACAACTGCAGCTGTGAAATGTGCTTGTAATGGGCCTGCTACCCAAATCCCTGCCCAAGAACCTCAGCCTAGCTTCACAGAATGCTATTTCTTTTCAAGGCTTAAGTGCTTAGTGAAAAAAAAAAAAAAAGAAAGAAAAAAGAAAAAAGGAGGGCCTTGTTTTCTTGTTTTCCTTTGCCAACTCCAGTCAGTTCTTTGAGCCTTGTTTTAGGGTGTCATTAGGAACTATCCAAGCTCTGGCAAAAGTGATCATTCTTTGGGTTTTTCCAATACTCTGCTGTGTGGGGCTTGATGGAAGCTAACTGTACACCAGAACAGTGCTGGGTTTTCCTCCAAATACTAATACTACATTCTGTTAGGTTTCTTAGTGCAGCAAAGAAACAAAAATGGTAAGGGAGGCATTTGTTGAGGGCACTGGGAAGACTACAGGAAAGCAGAGAGGTGGGGCTTCCAAGAGCCTGGCAGAGGGAACAAAGGCTATCTAGGGCCAGGAAGGAGGTGGGGGTTAGGGAGATGTCTGCGTGATGTGGCAGGTAGTGATTGGGCAGGAGGCGGGAACAAGGAAATAGGATGTTGTGAGAAGAAGCCGGAAGTTGTAACTTGGCCAGGGAGGAGGAAGGCAGAGCTTAACACGTGGCCTCCTCAGCACAAGGCTCTCCTGAGCCTTGTTGGCTCATACTATGATGACTTAGCAGAATTGTTATTAAGGCAGAGAAAACCCATCACATTCAGAAGGCCGCAAGTGAGCCCCACGGAAGGGTGTGATTACAGGGACGGCATTGATAGAGGCTTGCAAAGGTATTAACTGGAAAAAAATTCACAAATACCAATTCTCCCTTTTTACCTCTGACAACTACATTTAAGATCAGCAATTGGAGGCCCAGCAAGATAGCTCAGCAGACTAAGCACCTGCTCAGGCAAGCTCAGGCCCAGGTTTCAGTCCCTGACACCACGAACCACACCCGCCCCCGCCTCAGGCACACGGAGCCGGCCGCCGAGTACGGGCATGATGCCCAGAGCAGGTATGGTCCTGCTCACTCATAAACAAATCCACTTCACAGCTGACTCATTGATTAGAGGTATTATAAGCATCTTGGTCTACTCAGGATACCATAACAGAGTATTTTAAATAACTGATAAACAATAAAAATTTTCTTCTCACAACCCTGGAGGCAAGAAGCCCAAGCTCAAGGCCCCCGTGGACTGATGCACTCCTCGGGGTACAGACATTGATCACTTGGCCTCACAGGTGGAAAGAGCCAGTAAACTCTCTCTAAGTGCGCTGATCCCATTCCCGAGACTGCGCCCTTATGACCTGACCGTGTCTCAGGGCCTCATATTCAGTGGCATTGATGGGGAATCAGGCTTTCTAAGAACCCCCAACATCCATCACACTTACTGCAGCATCCTGTCCACCGCATCACATGCGACCAGCAAGGGAGGAGCTACATAGCATACAGAAGTACAGTGCTGGAGGAGCAGGGCAGACTGTGGCAGGTAAGGTGCTGAAACAGGCAGGAAGGTGTAGGTGGCAGAGAGCAAGGCACGGGTGAGGGAAACCACATGCAGGACAGTTGCCACCGACGTAGATGCCTGGTGTGGCACCGGGGCATCCTGAAGAGCCATGCAGAAGGACCAGCTGTGCATGTGGATGAGAGTGCGCAGCACCAAGACAGAAGCGGCCTTTAGCCCACCAGCAGCTAGGGCATGACTGAAAGGCCAACAAAGGGCTCCCGGGAAACTGGCCTACAAGAGGAGTGAGGAGGCTCCTGTGGGACTAGAAAGCCAGACCACACCCAAGCTCTCTTCCATGACTTGAGATAGCCTCTTCTCTGCTTTTTTTCTCCCATCCTTCTTGCCTCCTTCCTCTAATCTCTCTTCCTCCTCTGTCCCTTGCTATATCTTATGTAATTCTTTCTCTTTTTGTCAAGTCTCTTAGCACTGAATTGATCCAGTGGGGCAGCCAACGCCTCTCCGCCAACCAATTTCAATCTTTCTGTTTTTCAAGGACACTCAATTGCTGAAGAGAGTAGATCTGATTGAAGACTGGCCATTTGCCAGAACTGGTTGGTTTGAATAGGTGCCCCGTGTACTAGACATGTGCTAGACCTCTTTGTCGCACTGATTTGGCAAATCGATTCGTATTCCATCTGACCTATGTGGAGTTCTACCACCAGGAACAGGGGTGGCAGGTACAATAAGCAAGTCAGTGCGGGGTATCGCTGGCCATAGGAACTGGCTCATAGTGTGTACATAAGTCAGACTTCAGATAAGAATCCTAAGACCAACAACACTCCATTTTTCCCAACCATCATGAGGGGAAATACTCATTTTTCCTGTAGAGAATGGAATATGATATTGTAACATCCAGATCTTAAGCAACAATTTTGTGACATTAATAGAGAGCACAGAACCAATCCAGAGGAACCAAAACCAAGATTTTAAAGAAAACCTCGCTGGAGGTGACAGCATCTATACTGCACCTCCAGCTGTGCTTGGAGCTGAGTCTGCCCCAAGACTCTTCCAAGCTTATCCACTTCTTTGTGGTTTTGCGTTGGATTTTTAGACCAACATATGTGGCTTGCTCCTCCTCCATTGATTATGGAACAGGGTTTGGGAAAACAATTTTCTGCTCCATGTAGGAAGTGGTTGTGGACGCCAAGTCCGATCCTGGCAGCCCGACAGGTAAGAGGTGCAGAAGACCGACTGCCTGGCTCAAGTACTGGCCTGCACAGCCGAATTCATAAGCAGGGGAGGTAAACAGTAGAGCCAGCTCTAGCGATGACTTGTTCTGTCCTCTTTTCTAAAGAATTTCCATCACATTTCTCATCACTTCACTAATTTTTTCTTGAACACAGAAAATATTCTTCTTAGCAATAGCCATAGGCTATGTTTGAAACATTTCAAATGAGCTGCTTTTGAATTATTCATGTGAGAAAATCTCAATAGATATCCAGAAATAGGATGGCTTTCTGTTTGCATAACTCAAAAACAACTTGATGGCATTTTGCTAAAAAGAAAAACTCTTTAACCCAATTTCAAAAATATCACCACCTTTTCCTTCCCACAAGTCAAATTTTCTGGAGAAAACAAGGCATGGAGAGAGAACCATGGTACAATATTTGCCTCTTTCCTAGTGTGTGCTTATGCATTTATGTCTTATCGCTCGGGCATCATAAATAAGTGGAAGTCAGGGACATTTTTAAATAAATAACTCGACTGAATGTTTTTCTGGCACTGTTTCATAATATGTGGGCAAATCTCATTAGCGGAGCATGTGATCCTAACTCTGGGCCCCAGTACAAAACCTTACTATGTAAATCAACACTCTATTTAGCCCTCTATTTATCCCTTTGCTTTCCAAGGAACGAAAATTCCCGAAGTTTGTATCCAAAGAAATGGAGAACATGTACATCGAGGAGCTGAAGTCCTCTGTCAACCTGCTCATGGCCAACCTGGAGAGCATGCCCGTGTCCAAGGGCGGAGAGTTCAAGCTCCAGAAGCTGAAGCGCAGCCATAACGCCTCCATCATTGACCTGGGCGAGGAGAGCGAGAACCAGCTGTCCAAGTCGGACGTCGTGCTGTCTTTCTCTTTGGAGGTAAAGAGCCCCCAACCCTTGAAGCTTTCTGGCACAGCAAGCAAGACAGGAGTGATTAGATGCACCGCAATCAGCTCTTTCCTCCTCCACACTGCTTGAGCAGTGCCTAAAATAAAAGCTAGCGCAGCACAGGTCAGCTAATCACTGAGTGATTTCCCCTCTGCAGGAGCCCGCATTTTTCCTAAGGAAACGCAATCTTAAGAGCCACTTACCAAATGCAATCTTGGGTTGCTTTTCCTGTCTCAAGGATTTGTAAAGACCTTATGCAGCTCAGACAGCTCCTAATTCTGGCAACCCATGTTACAGTTCAAAGAGTGGTGATCTAGCATTGTTCTGTGGTATGGTGCCAGTTTTCTTTCACCTCATCTTTCCTGTTGGCTACGCTGTGGGGTCCCTTATTGTCATAGCTCCTCCTTGAATGCATCTCTGCCCTTGTAGTAAGAACACTTTCAAGCCAGAACTGCAGCAGAATGTTCAGCGTGTCCACACATTTCTGTATAATTTCTCTTTACGCATTTGTTCCTCGTGTACGAGTGTTAAGAACAGCTTCTCGTCCACCTACATCTGACTTTCATGGGAAGCTGCTTCAGTAAGATTTCTGGGCAACACCCAGACTGGCTGAACCAGAGTCTTCAGGTGACAAGGGCAGAAGCTGGCACAACCACTTTGGGAATTAAGTTGGTGCTTTCTCAGAGAAAGCACATGGTGACCCAGCAACTCCACTCTTTGGTGTCTCCTCAATAGAAAAGAAAGCGCACGTCCCCACAGAACCTTGGTGGCAGATATTTATAGCCACACTGTTCCTAAGACCTAAAGCCAGTAACAGCCAAAGTGTGCAGCAGCTGGAGAATGGGTGAGCACAATGCAACCTTCTGTGGAGTAGGATGTGAGTCAGAAAGCACAAGGGATGACCATGGTGCAGGCTGCAGCATGGTGAGCTGCAAAACTGCTGTCTTAACCCAAGAGGCCAGGGAAGGGGAGATAGCTCAGTGGAATAAGGGCTTGCCTGGAAAGTGCAAGGTCCAGAGTCCAATTCCAGGTACCACCAAAAACAATTAGAAACTGATCTATACTTACAGAGCGTCCTATGAAGTTTTGGGACATGTATACACACGTCGAGTGGTGTCCAAACCACAATTACCCCATCTCCTCAAACACTTATTTCTTCATGGAGAAAACATGCAAAACCTTCTCTTTTAGCTTCAATTACACAGTACAATCCCACAGATATTTTAGGATGACCCTAGGTTTGGAGAGATCAAGAGAATAGATCAAACTTCTATATATTTCATTAGACTGTATAAACACTAAATTAATTTTCTAGAACATCATTAAGGATTGTGGTGAATTCACTGCAGATAAGGTGTTTATCTGTGCTTGGTTCAGATGAGAATACTCACATTACACTATTTCAACATGTGTCATGCAGTAGGCAGAGGCAGTGTTCAATTAAATATAGAACACTTGGTGTGTGAAAAATCATCAGTGTAATTTCACAGAAACTTCCTTTAAAAAAAAAATACTGTGACTAAGGTACTGAGTGCTTCTTCTTAGGTGTCTTCGAACATTATTATTGCCAATTAAAGGTGGCAATTTATTCCATACTGCCTCTTGTCTTCCTATAGAAATGAGAAGATAGTTTACTGGCTTTTATGAAGCATTTAAGTCTGTAATTTTCAAATTCTTTATCAGTACTCAGTATCATACAGCCGGTTACCTAAAACATAGATGTAGGCAAGACCGCGGCCACATCCCCATGTACATTATCCGTACAGCTTTGCCTTGTAATTACAAGTTCAGAGCAAGATACCCCAGGGCTCCCAAATACTTTTTAATTGGAGCACTACATCGCACATTGCAGTAAGCTGCCACCAAGAACCACTGCGCTTCTATTTTTGAATGTGCTCCAAGGCGCGGTGAGCGGGGACAAGGGGGGGATGGGCAAGGCCTTGGTGTCTCGTCAGGGTGGACTGAGACCTGCATTTGAGGTTGGCACCAGCCACATTGCGTGTCATCATAGGCTCGCCCATGATGGGGGGCTGGAAGGGACACCAGGCAGCACGCGACCCCACAGCACAGGCAGAGCGCCCCCGCAAGCCCAGGGGCGCTGCGTTGGCCAACGGGGTGTACAGGTGAAAAGACCAGGTGTTACGGGGTGCCGCACCACACAGCTCAGGAGAGGCTGGTACATTGGCAGAGAATCACACAGTGAAACTTTAGGGTCAGATTTTGAAGGGCTGGTGACACAACTCAGCGGACTGAGCACAGGGACTGCGGTGCAATCCCCGCACCACACGCAGTGCCAGCCGCACCCCCAGGCACACTAAGCCAGTGCTGGGGAGGCTGGAAACAGGAGGATCACTACGAGTCCAAGCTGCGTAGTGGCACCCTTTTCTAAATACATAAAAACCAAAAAATAAATCCTTTCAGAATCAGATTTTGAATTAAACTCTTTCAAACACCTCAAAGAGGCACCTTTTTCAGGGTGCCTTTGACTTCTTTCCATATATTATGGCTCTTCCCCAGTACAAACTTTCGCAATTTTGTACATCATCTCTTGGGCCCTCCCACAATAGCCACAGATGTGTATCATTACCCTCCACACACACACGCACACGCACATGCATGCACACACACCGACACACACCGACACACACACACACACGTGACCTCACCCTTACGTCGTCTGCCCAACATCATGAGCAGCTGCAAATATGGCTCCTGGGCCAGCAGCAGTGGGCGTCACCAGGGACAGTCTGGGAAGAGGAAGCCCTGGAATCCACCGACCTACTGACCAGAACCTGGACACAGACCGCAGGGGCCTCTGGGTGGGGCGTCCTATGGGTTATTCCGGCTCACACGAAGTGCGAGAAGCCGTGCGCCGCTGAGCAGCAGGCCTGGGACTTGCACAGCGCCTTGCCTGGAGCGCGGAGGGAAGTGCTCCTTCTCCACACGCTTGCCTCTTTGTCCTCTCGACGCCGTTCCAGAGCGGAGAGCCATCCGCGTATTGGGTTTATCCTGGTGCAGCTCCCAGAGACCTGGCGGAGGCCCGGCGGCCTCTTCCTTGTTACCTCTCACCGCTGAGTTCCCTCCGGGTGGCTCCGCCAGCCGGTGCTGGGGTGACCGGTACTTGGGTGACCGGTGCTGGGGTGACCAATGCTGGGGTGACCGGTGCCGGGGTGACCGGTACTTGGGTGACCGGTGCCGGGGTGACCGGTGCCGGGGTGACCAATGCTGGGGTGATCGGTGCCGGAGTGACCGGTTCCGGGGTGACCAATGCTGGGGTGACCGGTGCCGGGGTGACCGGTGCCGGGGTGACCAATGCTGGGGTGACCGGTGCTGGGGTGACCAGTGCCGGGGTGACCAATGCTGGGGTGATCGGTGCTGGGGTGACCGCCGTTCCGTGTGCTCCGCCCGCAGGTGGTGATCGTGGAAGTCCAAGGCCTCAAGTCCTTGGCTCCAAATCGCATCGTCTACTGCACAATGGAGGTGGAAGGGGGAGAGAAGCTGCAGACGGACCAGGCCGAGGCTTCCAAGCCAACGTAAGTGCTTTCTCTCTGCGGATCAGCGGGCTGGGGTGCTGCGAGCACGTCTGCTGAGGCTGTCTCCAGGACACAGGCTGGCTGCCCCGGAAGGCCGGGCAGACGTGCACTGCGTGGAGCCGCCACGCAAGGCGGCTTGACCACTTTTCATCTAGCAGCCTTAGCAAGGGTTCCGGTTCCTTCAAAGCCGAGAACAAGACACGGAAGCAGTAAGTCTCCTTGCTGGAGGTGAGAGAACTTGGTACAAATTTGTGTTATGTTTTTCCAAATAACACATGGGTAACAGGAAAACAGAATATTTTTCCCAAGTTTTCCTCTGTGCGCTGCAGCGTGCACTAAGGAGGCAGCGCACTACCGCGGTCACGGGTGCGTTAGCTCATGCAGTGGATACGGTTTCCAGGGCTCCCTGCATGTGTGCCAAAGCAGGGCATGGCGCAATGGAATCAAAAGCTTCGCTGCCTTATCTTGCAGAGCTTTTAACTCAGTTCATATCACAGGTCAGTGATTACATCAGAAAAATACTCCCACAAATATCTAATTATGAACAGTCAGAACCCATGACTCTGGGTCCCATACCCCGAAGTCAACCAATTATGGGCTGAAAATTTCCAGGAACAACGTTTGCGCCTGTGTGGAACATGTTATTTTTTTCTTGTTACTCTCCCCTGAGCAGTACAGTGTTGTGACCATCCCTACAGCTCTTACCTCGCACTACGCTCCATGAGTAATCACAAAATCGTGCGGCATGTCCAGGGGATGTGTAGCTTCCGTGCAGACCCCACATCCCTTTACACAAGGACCGGGGCAGGTCTCCTACGGATGGCAGGAGGCAGCCATGACTATAAGTGCCAAGGAAGGTTTGGGAAGAGAGAACAGGAGGCCCTGGGATCAGCCTGTGAGGACACAGTCAGAAGAGGTTCTCTCAGGCCACGTGAGGCATTGGACCTAATGTTACCAAACTCAAGGGAGTGAGTGGCTTCCACGAAGGCCCTGTGGTCAGCTACGGCCCCACAGCAAGAAGCATTCAAAGGCGTGGGCCGAGTTGCCAAGCGAGGAGTTCCCTAGGCTTCCATCAAGGCAGGCAGAGGCCAGTCCCAAGGGCCAACTGAGGTCACAGGGGACCACACTGACAGACATGGTTGGACATGTGTTTAGAAAACCTCACATTGGTTGCAGGGGAAGTGGTCAGGGTGGTTCAGGGTCCTGGGGCCATGGCCAGTGGTGGTGAAGATTCTGTTCCAATCAGAATTCTCTCAGACTGCCTCCCTCTCACCCAGGCCTCTGAACCCTCCTCCCCTTGTCTGCTAAGGTGGCCTAGACTAAAGAGCGTCTTTTTCATTGATGTTCATTCAGAAGGGAAACAGCAAAAGGGGACGCACTTGCCCCCCCCCCAGCACTCAGAGTTGCTTGGCAGAAAGTGAATAACTCACCAGGATGTTCAAACAGAGCTCGCTGAGGGCAGCACATGACCAGAGAAGAGCCGGGCCTGTGAGCCTTCAGTGGCCGCTTTGCATCAGCAGGCCAAGCCTCCCAAGCTCAGGAGCTGGGGAGATTAATGAGCATGTGTGGGAGGAATGGAGCCCAGGACGGCCCGGCCCACGCCCTCCCTCTGCCTTTCCCACTCAGTTGCACACTCAGGATGAATGCAGTCTCCTTTGTGCTGCCATAGGTGAAGTTCCAGTTTTTCCGCAAGCAGCCTGATTGTGACCAGTGTTGTTATGGTAAGCTGCACTGTTTTATTGGTGCTTTTCAAAGTGTGTGATGTGTAGGGGGAGAAAAACTTGCTCAGTGTTTCTGCCAGCCTTCTCCAAGCGTGGGCGCAGGATGGTGTCCTAGGGCAGAAAGGGAAGGCCCAGGGCCCAGCCCAGCACTGCTCTTTCGTGTGGGATACTGAAGCTCAAAGGGTAACTCATATCATCTGGAACGGATTCGGTCTCAAGCTTAACGATGAGTTGATTTGCCTGTATTCATGAATGTTTAAAACAAAGTTTCATGTTGCAAATAAGTGCAGAATGACTGTTGTCACTGCTTGAAATGGTCCTGTTCCGTAGCCGCATCCACTCATAGCCGTACCTGCTCATCGTGGCAGCCGTACATCTCATGTTGGAATATTCTGCTGTTCCAGCTGGAAACTAGAACTTTTTTTTTTTTCTAATTGTCTCTATGAAATTTGGTTTTTTGTTTTGTTTTGTTTTAATTAATTTTATTGAGAAATACCAATGAGACAGTTTCAAAAGAGGTTAATAGGACAGTTACAATAATTAATACATTGCATATTGTTGTCTTCATAGTAATTATTCATAGTACAAGATTCTGCAGATAACCCACTACTATTACAGACTACCGGACTATATTGGATTACTTTGCAGAATTCATGCACCTACAATATGGAATACCCATCTCTGACAAAAGTAAACAAAAAAGGGGATACAAATGAAGGACCATTTTGTAGTTAAAAAAAAAAAAAAAATATATATATATATATATATATATATATATATATATATATATATATGGAGAGAGAGAGAGAGGGAGAGACATAGATATATATCTGTATATACAAAATAGTTAGGATAATATATACAGCTACTTTCTCTTAGTTCAATGAGAAAAAAGATTTGTACTAATAGGACATTTTTCATTGCTCTCCCATCACTCTGTATCACTAAAACCCCACAGAGGAGCTATTGATCTTTTTGTTACGAGTGCAAGTTTCACAACCAGCATCAAATGATATCCGTTGATAATAGGTATCTAGAATGATCTACTCGGAAGGCTCCCAAGGTCGAATATGTATGCAGAGAGAAGAAGGGGCCTGATCCACTTGTACTGATGGGGGGGTAAGGAGCCAGGAGCAGGTCAAGGCAGAGCCCCCCTTTTCCCCTCCCCTACCCTCCCCCTCCTTTCCCCTCCCCCCTCCTACCACAGTTTGCCCAGCACGTTCTTTGGCGCTCTCCTGTGTGGAACAGTGGGGTGAATCTGTGGTGTGTGCCGTCGCAAGCTGTGTGTCATCACTGAAAGCTCTAAAAGGGTCGTCATCCCTGGTGCAGAATACGAAGTCTGACAGGACATATGATGATGTTTACATGACAACCACCATGGGTCTCCCTCCGCGTCCGCCCCCTCTCTTCGAACGCAGTGATCCCACCCGTCCTGCCGCTTCCTGAGACAGCCTGGGAGCCCTCTTTCGGCTGCACTGTCACGGCTGCTGCTTTGTCTAGAAGTCAGTTTACATATTTACCTTTCCTGGTCATTTTTACTTTGGGGAACAGGTAGAAGTGGCACGACACCAGATCTGGTGGGTGAGGACAGACCATAATGGTTTTATTTGACAGAAATTGCTACAAACATTTTGCACTTATTCTGGAGGGTGAGACAGTCATGAAGAGATACAAAGGCAGGCCCCAAACTGCTTCAGCAATGGCAGGAACAGTGTGATAGGTGCGTTCAAAGCCACAGCGCGCACTTTGAGGAGGACTGATGGCAGTGTGTCTTCAGTGTAATAACCGCTTTATTTAAACAATCCTTATTTTTTAGTCTTGCCACATGCTCAAAGAAAATGACTAGAGAGTAGTCCTGTGGTCAAGTAAGTTTGCGAAGTTCAAGACATTATGTCTGTCTGAGCTACTCATAAGGTCTACTGTATTTTAAAAACTTTGAGATTTCAAACAGTATATCAATGTGCTTAGCTGCATTTAAAATAAAACAATTTTATGGCTGGCCAAATAGCTCAGCGGGTTCAAGTGCCTGCAAGCAGGCACAGGGGCCTGGAGTTTGATCCCCAAGCCTGCTGCGCCGCCCTCCCCCCCCGGGGGGGGGTGCTGAGAAGTGATTGAGACTGGGCGTGGTGTCGCACGCCTGTAATCCCAGCTCTTGGGAGGCTGTAAACAGGAGAATCACTACGAGTCTGATCTAGTAGTGAGACCCTGAACACTCTGTGGGCCCCTCCCTAAAATACAAAAAAGAAAATAAAAGTTTCCCCCAACTTATTTTAACTGACGCATATGAGAATCCTTTGGAAAATCCTGTTCTATATTGTCCAAACCTGCCCGTGGAGCACTCCCCGCCCTGGGCATTCCCCGCCCTGGGCTCCCCAGTGCACCCTTCGCGCACTCCGGGGCCTGTCCAGCACGGTCACATTGGATCAGGTGATGAACAAGCACAGAAGGAATGTGTTCACCGCTGGAAAGGCGTGTGATGGGTGCGGCAGCCCTTTAAGTATAAGTTAATAAATGTAAGTATAATTTAAATGTAAATCACCTAAATCGTGTCTCCAACATCCTGTCTGCTGTACGCGGGCTATTTCCAAACTGTCTTCCTCTCTGCTTTGGGGTCCTCCTCCCCTGGGCTCTAGCGTGAACATCCCAGAGCCTGTCTGATCAAAGCCTCCAGGAGCTGTTCTGATTACAACTCACTGCTTCCACTGCATCCCGTGGTCTCTGCTTCTGGGAGCCGTGGGTGCTGGGGCAGAAGGCGCTGAGGGCTCGTCAGGCTTGGGTTTTTTTCCCCAGACTATTCCACACAAGTTTTCTTTCTGGAGATAAGTGAAGTCTGAATGTATTTCTGTAATTTTGTGATTATAGTGTAAGCACATTAATTCAATACGCTTTCCATTTTCATTCAATTATTCCTCTCTCATTTGTTGTCCTAAGATTCTATAAAAATTTTTTTTTAATTTACTCTTTTTTGAAAATAGCAGTTAATGTTTAGAGTTTGCACTTTGTCTAACCCTGTATGCTGATATCTGCAGTCTAAGCAGCTACACTGAGGACAGCCACATGCATAGCTATCATCCTGGCCTTCTAAAGGTGTACTGTTCCTAATGGCTTATCAGTTATTGCTCTATTCTCTTTAAAATAAATTTAAAAAATAAAGACAAAAAATTGTGGCAAATGTTAATGCTCAATTATTTTCTAATCTTGTATAACTGTATCTGTTCATCTGAGCAATAGGTTTGACAATAGAAATACGTAACATAACCACAACCTGAGATTCTTGTTCTGAAAATCTGTAACATACGTGGTTCTTTTGGCGGAGCTGGGGATTACCGTTTCTGTCTTTGTTTCTGCTTTTCATTTTTGCTTTTGTGTTTATTCTTAAAAAAATAAAATTTAAAAATAAATAAATAGATATGACTCTTTGGGGGGGGGAAAGGAGGTGAGCCCTCCTGGGGAGGGGCAGGCAGGGAAATTCACTGTGGCTTCACGTGTCCAGGTATGCCCACCTTCTTTTTTTTTAAAAAAAAAAAAGAGAATAAAAAATAATTTTAAAACTTAGAAATAATTCAGAATTTCACTAAACAAGATAATAAGAATTCAACAATGGTTGTTATGTTGCTTATTGTTGTCTTCAAATTAGTTGTTCATATTACCAGATATAAGCATGACAAATTGTCAAAAAGATTTAAAAAGAAAAAAAATTAAGTATTAACTGTTCCCCTCAATAAACTGGTAGAAATCAACAGTACTATTATACCAGTTGTCCCTGAATATCTATACATACTTTCTACTTCCCTTCTTTCTTTCTTTTCTTCTTTCCCTCATTCCAGCTGTTCCTTCCCTTTGAACAGTTTATTTCTTTTCACAATACCTACTGTACCCATCAGATTTTATTTACTCTTTTAGGTTCTTACATAGGGACACAATACGATGTTTACATGTGTGGGTCTGATTTATTTCACTTATGAGTATGGTCCAAAGGGTGGGGGAGATGACTCAGTGGAATAAGTGCTTCCCTGGCGAGCTCCAGGGTCTGAGTTCGATCCCCAGTTCCACCAAAAAAAAAAAATATATATATATATATACATATATATATATATATATATATATATATATATATATATATATATTCTAGTTGCATCCATTTACCTATAAAAGCCTCAAGTTTACCTTTGTATAGCTGCGTGATACTCCATTGGACAGAGATACCCCATCTTTTTATCCCAGCTTGTCTGCAACAGAGCAGGGAGCTGTCCTCACCATAGGGGGTGAATTGAAGCAGCCCCACCTCTGTTGGTAGCAGAGACCATGCTAGACATTGGCAAGATGGCATTAAGTGTCATCAAATCAAGTGAAAAGGAAATGCCTCCTTCTCCACATTTTTATCAGGTCTTCTGGTCAAACTAAGGAAATCACTTTAATTTGGTATAAAAAGGTGTCTGACACTTCCTTAGATGCCAGAGGCGGAGCCTACTTTTTCCAATCTACTGTTTAATTAGGATATGTTTTCCGGACCTAAAAGGCACATTCCTTTGGAGAATTCCTGGTAAGTACACAACACACACCTGTGTTCTTTTTATCGTCCAGAGTCCTTCTCCCTCTCTCCTCTCCATCTCTAGGTCCTCTTTGCAAAAGGCCCATCCATATTTCCTACTATATTTTTTCACTTCTCATTTTATGTTTCTCATATAAAAAAAATGCAATAGTTAAGCTTATGTGTCTGATTTGTTTCACTCAACATTACTGTCTCAAGATGCATCCATTTTCTGCAAATGACTTCATTTTATCCTTCTTTATGACAAAGCAACTCCACTGTGCATAAATACCACATTTGCTTTATCCTTCTGTCTTTTGATTGACACAGGAGCTACTGCTAAACTGCACCTGTAAGACTTGTGCTGCCACACGCGTGGGTCTGCTTGTACCACTGCAATAGGATGTCTCTAACTCTTCGGGGAAGAGACCCAGAGGGGGAACAGCTGAGTCAAATAGAATTCCTGTCTCTAGTTGCCCGTGAAATCGCCACGCTGACTCTCACATGCCTGTATTGGCTTACACCCCACTGACAGTGTAGATGAGTCCCTTTTCCCTGCAGCCTCGCCATGATATTGGTACTTGATTTCCTCATGATGGAAATTCTCTCTGGAGTAAAATGAAATCTCAGTAGTTTTAATTTGCATTTCTGTAATTGCCAGAGATGCTGCACATTTTCTCATGCATTTCTTCTTCGGGAAATGCCTGCTCATTTAAATAGCCTGTTTTGTGAGTAGGCCTTTCATTCTGAGAGAGCTAATGTTTATTAATTCTTTATGGTATTCTGAATGTTAATCCTCTGTCCAAGGTATAGGTAGCAAATTTTTTTTTTTTTTCCATTCTGGGTTGTCTCTTCACTCTATTAATTATTTCCTTTGCTGTGCGGATTTTTAATCTGGTCTAACCCCATTTGTTGATTCTTGATAATTCTTCTTGGCAGTCAGGGTTCTGTTTGGAAGTCCTGCTCACACCTGTTACTTCAAGAGTTCTAGCCGGGCATGGTGGCGCACGCTTGTAATCCCAGCACTCAGGAGGCTGAGGCAGGAGGATTGTTGTGAGTTCGAGACCAGCCTGAGCTACAAAATGAGCTTAAGGCCAGCCTGAACTGCATAGTGAGACCCTGTCTCAAAAAGACAAAAAAAAAAAAAAAAGAGTTCTACTTATTTTGTCTTCCACCAGGCTCAATGTTTTTGCTCTAGTATGTAGATGTTTGTTCTGTTTTAATTTCAGTTTCATATAGGATGAGAAATATGAACTTAGCGTTGATCTTCTGCATCTGTATAGCCAGATTTCTGGACATAATTTACAAAACAGGCTCTTTTCTGCAGTGTATGTCTTTGGCCCATTTGTCCAAGATCAGATAGTTGAATGTGCAATCAAGTGAGTGTGGGTGGATGGTCCTCCGGCTCTGCTCCTGCTCCCCAGGATTGCTTCTGTTTTCTTGGTGTCTTCTAGTCCCCTATGGATCTTAGGGTTGTTTCCTGTAGCTCTGTGAGCAATGCCATGGGTATTTTAATTGAGATTGCATTAGATTTGTGTATCAGTTTCAGACACATGGGTATGCAGACAGCACTGATTCAGCCTATTCATAAACAGGGAACGTCTTTTCATTTGGTCTTGGCCCCTTTGGCCTCCTTTTTTCAGAGTACTGTATCTCTCATTGTAGAGACGTTTTACTTCCTTGGGTAGGTTGATTACCAATTCTTTCATTTTTCTTGATGCTATTATGCAATGTTTTGTTGTCCTAATTTTTTTTTTCTGGTGGGTTTGTCATTAGTGTACATGAACAGTATTGGTTTCTGAGCACTGACTGACCTTGTATTTTTTTTCCATTTATTTTTATTTTATTAAAATACAAATGTCAATCAGACAGTTTCAAGACATCTTAAACATACAGAGTTGATGAATTAATACATTGCAAACTGTTTTCATAACGTTTTGGTATTGTACAAGGTACATACATGATATTATATTTACAGGTTTTTTTATAGCTGAATTATATCAAAAATTCAATAATTATTTACCTAGTGGATGACCATAGCACTAAAAGCCAACATAATATCCTGTCCAACCACCATTAGTGCAGATCTTGCCTCTCATAGAATTATGTAGAAGCACAGCGTTATCTATCCCAACTGTACTGTGTATACACACACATCATGATTTTTTCTTTCTACAACACTTCCTTTGTCTACACCTGTCAAAAGTGGGCACTCCATTGACATTCAACTAACTTAGGTGCTTGAACTCGACACCACAATCCAACACAGTCCAGCATTCTGCAACCATAGGGAGTTATTCAAAGAAATTGTCGACCATATCCATTTACAGCTCAGCTTAATATTATGGGCTCACGATGTATACTTCACTTTTATACTTTTATACTTTTCTGCTGGATGGTTAAGACCTAGGTAGATCAAAACTTATATACC